>JAKCOZ010000994.1:0-31493 GCA_022605955.1 Rallus limicola
GTTCCCTCTTTCCAGGCAAAGGAAAAGGCTGAGAGCCAAAGTGACAGGGTCTGCTTGTGTGTCCTGTTAGGAGGTTTCAGACAAGCTATGCCTTTCAGTCCTAGCTTCTTTACTTTGGGAGTTATTGCTGGACGTTTAGCATGTTTTGAACTGCAGTCTGCTAGGGCCGAGAAAAGCACCGTAGGAGGTTCCAGGCATGTTCCCTCTTTCCAGGCAAAGGAAAAGGCTGAGAGCCAAAGTGACAGGGTCTGCTTGTGTGTCCTGTTAGGCGGTTTCAGACAAGCTATGCCTTTCAGTCCTAGCTTCTTTACTTTGGGAGTTATTGCTGGACGTTTAGCATGTTTTGAACTGCAGTCTGCTAGGGCCGAGAAAAGCACCGTAGGAGGTTCCAGGCATGTTCCCTCTTTCCAGGCAAAGGAAAAGGCTGAGAGCCAAAGTGACAGGGTCTGCTTGTGTGTCCTGTTAGGAGGTTTCAGACAAGCTATGCCTTTCAGTCCTAGCTTCTTTACTTTGGGAGTTATTGCTGGACGTTTAGCATGTTTTGAACTGCAGTCTGCTAGGGCCGAGAAAAGCACCGTAGGAGGTTCCAGGCATGTTCCCTCTTTCCAGGCAAAGGAAAAGGCTGAGAGCCAAAGTGACAGGGTCTGCTTGTGTGTCCTGTTAGGAGGTTTCAGACAAGCTATGCCTTTCAGGCCTAGCTTCTTTACTTTGGGAGTTATTGCTGGACGTTTAGCATGTTTTGAACTGCAGTCTGCTAGGGCCGAGGAAAAAGCACCGTAGGAGGTTCCAGGCATGTTCCCTCTTTCCAGGCAAAGGAAAAGGCTGAGAGCCAAAGTGACAGGGTCTGCTTGTGTGTCCTGTTAGGAGGGTTTCAGACAAGCTATGCCTTTCAGGCCTAGCTTCTTTACTTTGGGAGTTATTGCTGGACGTTTAGCATGTTTTGAACTGCAGTCTGCTAGGGCCGAGAAAAGCACCGTAGGAGGTTCCAGGCATGTTCCCTCTTTCCAGGCAAAGGAAAAGGCTGAGAGCCAAAGTGACAGGGTCTGCTTGTGTGTCCTGTTAGGAGGTTTCAGACAAGCTATGCCTTTCAGGCCTAGCTTCTTTACTTTGGGAGTTATTGCTGGACGTTTAGCATGTTTTGAACTGCAGTCTGCTAGGGCCGAGAAAAGCACCGTAGGAGGTTCCAGGGCATGTTCCCTCTTTCCAGGCAAAGGAAAAGGCTGAGAGCCAAAGTGACAGGGTCTGCTTGTGTGTCCCTGTTAGGAGGTTTCAGACAAGCTATGCCTTTCAGGCCTAGCTTCTTTACTTTGGGAGTTATTGCTGGACGTTTAGCATGTTTTGAACTGCAGTCTGCTAGGGCCGAGAAAAGCACCGTAGGAGGTTCCAGGCATGTTCCCTCTTTCCAGGCAAAGGAAAAGGCTGAGAGCCAAAGTGACAGGGTCTGCTTGTGTGTCCTGTTAGGAGGTTTTCAGACAAGCTATGCCTTTCAGGCCTAGCTTCTTTACTTTGGGAGTTATTGCTGGACGTTTAGCATGTTTTGAACTGCAGTCTGCTAGGGCCGAGAAAAGCACCGTAGGAGGTTCCAGGCATGTTCCCTCTTTCCAGGCAAAGGAAAAGGCTGAGAGCCAAAGTGACAGGGTCTGCTTGTGTGTCCTGTTAGGAGGTTTCAGACAAGCTATGCCTTTCAGGCCTAGCTTCTTTACTTTGGGAGTTATTGCTGGACGTTTAGCATGTTTTGAACTGCAGTCTGCTAGGGCCGAGAAAAGCACCGTAGGAGGTTCCAGGCATGTTCCCTCTTTCCAGGCAAAGGAAAAGGCTGAGAGCCAAAGTGACAGGGTCTGCTTGTGTGTCCTGTTAGGAGGTTTCAGACAAGCTATGCCTTTCAGGCCTAGCTTCTTTACTTTGGGAGTTATTGCTGGACGTTTAGCATGTTTTGAACTGCAGTCTGCTAGGGCCGAGAAAAGCACCGTAGGAGGTTCCAGGCATGTTCCCTCTTTCCAGGCAAAGGAAAAGGCTGAGAGCCAAAGTGACAGGGTCTGCTTGTGTGTCCTGTTAGGAGGTTTCAGACAAGCTATGCCTTTCAGGCCTAGCTTCTTTACTTTGGGAGTTATTGCTGGACGTTTAGCATGTTTTGAACTGCAGTCTGCTAGGGCCGAGAAAAGCACCGTAGGAGGTTCCAGGCATGTTCCCTCTTTCCAGGCAAAGGAAAAGGCTGAGAGCCAAAGTGACAGGGTCTGCTTGTGTGTCCCTGTTAGGAGGTTTTCAGACAAGCTATGCCTTTCAGGCCTAGCTTCTTTACTTTGGGAGTTTATTGCTGGACGTTTAGCATGTTTTGAACTGCAGTCTGCTAGGGCCGAGAAAAGCACCGTAGGAGGTTCCAGGCATGTTCCCTCTTTCCAGGCAAAGGAAAAGGCTGAGAGCCAAAGTGACAGGGTCTGCTTGTGTGTCCCTGTTAGGAGGTTTCAGACAAGCTATGCCTTTCAGGCCTAGCTTCTTTACTTTGGGAGTTATTGCTGGACGTTTAGCATGTTTTGAACTGCAGTCTGCTAGGGCCGAGAAAAGCACCGTAGGAGGTTCCAGGCATGTTCCCTCTTTCCAGGCAAAGGAAAAGGCTGAGAGCCAAAGTGACAGGGTCTGCTTGTGTGTCCTGTTAGGAGGTTTCAGACAAGCTATGCCTTTCAGGCCTAGCTTCTTTACTTTGGGAGTTATTGCTGGACGTTTAGCATGTTTTGAACTGCAGTCTGCTAGGGCCGCGAAAAGCACCGTAGGAGGTTCCAGGCATGTTCCCTCTTTCCAGGCAAAGGAAAAGGCTGAGAGCCAAAGTGACAGGGTCTGCTTGTGTGTCCTGTTAGGAGGTTTCAGACAAGCTATGCCTTTCAGGCCTAGCTTCTTTACTTTGGGAGTTATTGCTGGACGTTTAGCATGTTTTGAACTGCAGTCTGCTAGGGCCGAGAAAAGCACCGTAGGAGGTTCCAGGCATGTTCCCTCTTTCCAGGCAAAGGAAAAGGCTGAGAGCCAAAGTGACAGGGTCTGCTTGTGTGTCCTGTTAGGAGGTTTCAGACAAGCTATGCCTTTCAGGCCTAGCTTCTTTACTTTGGGAGTTATTGCTGGACGTTTAGCATGTTTTGAACTGCAGTCTGCTAGGGCCGAGAAAAGCACCGTAGGAGGTTCCAGGCATGTTCCCTCTTTCCAGGCAAAGGAAAAGGCTGAGAGCCAA
Source organism: Rallus limicola (assembly GCA_022605955.1). Lineage (NCBI taxonomy): Eukaryota > Metazoa > Chordata > Aves > Gruiformes > Rallidae > Rallus > Rallus limicola. Next base: position 3,218 of record JAKCOZ010000994.1, read on the forward strand.
AGTGACAGGGTCTGCTTGTGTGTCCTGTTAGGAGGTTTCAGACAAGCTATGCCTTTCAGGCCTAGCTTCTTTACTTTGGGAGTTATTGCTGGACGTTTAGCATGTTTTGAACTGCAGTCTGCTAGGGCCGAGAAAAGCACCGTAGGAGGTTCCAGGCATGTTCCCTCTTTCCAGGCAAAGGAAAAGGCTGAGAGCCAAAGTGACAGGGTCTGCTTGTGTGTCCTGTTAGGAGGTTTCAGACAAGCTATGCCTTTCAGGCCTAGCTTCTTTACTTTGGGAGTTATTGCTGGACGTTTAGCATGTTTTGAACTGCAGTCTGCTAGGGCCGAGAAAAGCACCGTAGGAGGTTCCAGGCATGTTCCCTCTTTCCAGGCAAAGGAAAAGGCTGAGAGCCAAAGTGACAGGGTCTGCTTGTGTGTCCTGTTAGGAGGTTTCAGACAAGCTATGCCTTTCAGGCTTAGCTTCTTTACTTTGGGAGTTATTGCTGGACGTTTAGCATGTTTTGAACTGCAGTCTGCTAGGGCCGAGAAAAGCACCGTAGGAGGTTCCAGGCATGTTCCCTCTTTCCAGGCAAAGGAAAAGGCTGAGAGCCAAAGTGACAGGGTCTGCTTGTGTGTCCTGTTAGGAGGTTTCAGACAAGCTATGCCTTTCAGGCCTAGCTTCTTTACTTTGGGAGTTATTGCTGGACGTTTAGCATGTTTTGAACTGCAGTCTGCTAGGGCCGAGAAAAGCACCGTAGGAGGTTCCAGGCATGTTCCCTCTTTCCAGGCAAAGGAAAAGGCTGAGAGCCAAAGTGACAGGGTCTGCTTGTGTGTCCTGTTAGGAGGTTTCAGACAAGCATTGCCTTTCAGTCCTAGCTTCTTTACTTTGGGAGTTATTGCTGGACGTTTAGCATGTTTTGAACTGCAGTCTGCTAGGGCCGAGAAAAGCACCGTAGGAGGTTCCAGGCATGTTCCCTCTTTCCAGGCAAAGGAAAAGGCTGAGAGCCAAAGTGACAGGGTCTGCTTGTGTGTCCTGTTAGGAGGTTTCAGACAAGCTATGCCTTTCATGCCTAGCTTCTTTACTTTGGGAGTTATTGCTGGACGTTTAGCATGTTTTGAACTGCAGTCTGCTAGGGCCGAGAAAAGCACCGTAGGAGGTTCCAGGCATGTTCCCTCTTTCCAGGCAAAGGAAAAGGCTGAGAGCCAAAGTGACAGGGTCTGCTTGTGTGTCCTGTTAGGAGGTTTCAGACAAGCTATGCCTTTCAGGCCTAGCTTCTTTACTTTTGGAGTTATTGCTGGACGTTTAGCATGTTTTGAACTGCAGTCTGCTAGGGCCGAGAAAAGCACCGTAGGAGGTTCCAGGCATGTTCCCTCTTTCCAGGCAAAGGAAAAGGCTGAGAGCCAAAGTGACAGGGTCTGCTTGTGTGTCCTGTTAGGAGGTTTCAGACAAGCTATGCCTTTCAGGCCTAGCTTCTTTACTTTGGGAGTTATTGCTGGACGTTTAGCATGTTTTGAACGGCAGTCTGCTAGGGCCGAGAAAAGCACCGTAGGAGGTTCCAGGCATGTTCCCTCTTTCCAGGCAAAGGAAAAGGCTGAGAGCCAAAGTGACAGGGTCTGCTTGTGTGTCCTGTTAGGAGGTTTCAGACAAGCTATGCCTTTCAGGCCTAGCTTCTTTACTTTGGGAGTTATTGCTGGACGTTTAGCATGTTTTGAACTGCAGTCTGCTAGGGCCGAGAAAAGCACCGTAGGAGGTTCCAGGCATGTTCCCTCTTTCCAGGCAAAGGAAAAGGCTGAGAGCCAAAGTGACAGGGTCTGCTTGTGTGTCCTGTTAGGAGGTTTCAGACAAGCTATGCCTTTCAGTCCTAGCTTCTTTACTTTGGGAGTTATTGCTGGACGTTTAGCATGTTTTGAACTGCAGTCTGCTAGGGCCGCGAAAAGCACCGTAGGAGGTTCCAGGCATGTTCCCTCTTTCCAGGCAAAGGAAAAGGCTGAGAGCCAAAGTGACAGGGTCTGCTTGTGTGTCCTGTTAGGAGGTTTCAGACAAGCTATGCCTTTCAGGCCTAGCTTCTTTACTTTGGGAGTTATTGCTGGACGTTTAGCATGTTTTGAACTGCAGTCTGCTAGGGCCGAGAAAAGCACCGTAGGAGGTTCCAGGCATGTTCCCTCTTTCCAGGCAAAGGAAAAGGCTGAGAGCCAAAGTGACAGGGTCTGCTTGTGTGTCCTGTTAGGAGGTTTCAGACAAGCTATGCCTTTCAGGCCTAGCTTCTTTACTTTGGGAGTTATTGCTGGACGTTTAGCATGTTTTGAACTGCAGTCTGCTAGGGCCGAGAAAAGCACCGTAGGAGGTTCCAGGCATGTTCCCTCTTTCCAGGCAAAGGAAAAGGCTGAGAGCCAAAGTGACAGGGTCTGCTTGTGTGTCCTGTTAGGAGGTTTCAGACAAGCTATGCCTTTCAGGCCTAGCTTCTTTACTTTGGGAGTTATTGCTGGACGTTTAGCATGTTTTGAACTGCAGTCTGCTAGGGCCGAGAAAAGCACCGTAGGAGGTTCCAGGCATGTTCCCTCTTTCCAGGCAAAGGAAAAGGCTGAGAGCCAAAGTGACAGGGTCTGCTTGTGTGTCCTGTTAGGAGGTTTCAGACAAGCTATGCCTTTCAGGCCTGGCTTCTTTACTTTGGGAGTTATTGCTGGACGTTTAGCATGTTTTGAACTGCAGTCTGCTAGGGCCGAGAAAAGCACCGTAGGAGGTTCCAGGCATGTTCCCTCTTTCCAGGCAAAGGAAAAGGCTGAGAGCCAAAGTGACAGGGTCTGCTTGTGTGTCCTGTTAGGAGGTTTCAGACAAGCTATGCCTTTCAGGCCTAGCTTCTTTACTTTGGGAGTTATTGCTGGACGTTTAGCATGTTTTGAACTGCAGTCTGCTAGGGCCGAGAAAAGCACCGTAGGAGGTTCCAGGCATGTTCCCTCTTTCCAGGCAAAGGAAAAGGCTGAGAGCCAAAGTGACAGGGTCTGCTTGTGTGTCCTGTTAGGAGGTTTCAGACAAGCTATGCCTTTCAGTCCTAGCTTCTTTACTTTGGGAGTTATTGCTGGACGTTTAGCATGTTTTGAACTGCAGTCTGCTAGGGCCGAGAAAAGCACCGTAGGAGGTTCCAGGCATGTTCCCTCTTTCCAGGCAAAGGAAAAGGCTGAGAGCCAAAGTGACAGGGTCTGCTTGTGTGTCCTGTTAGGAGGTTTCAGACAAGCTATGCCTTTCAGGCCTAGCTTCTTTACTTTGGGAGTTATTGCTGGACGTTTAGCATGTTTTGAACTGCAGTCTGCTAGGGCCGAGAAAAGCACCGTAGGAGGTTCCAGGCATGTTCCCTCTTTCCAGGCAAAGGAAAAGGCTGAGAGCCAAAGTGACAGGGTCTGCTTGTGTGTCCTGTTAGGAGGTTTCAGACAAGCTATGCCTTTCAGGCCTAGCTTCTTTACTTTGGGAGTTATTGCTGGAGGTTTAGCATGTTTTGAACTGCAGTCTGCTAGGGCCGAGAAAAGCACCGTAGGAGGTTCCAGGCATGTTCCCTCTTTCCAGGCAAAGGAAAAGGCTGAGAGCCCAAGTGACAGGGTCTGCTTGTGTGTCCTGTTAGGAGGTTTCAGACAAGCTATGCCTTTCAGGCCTAGCTTCTTTACTTTGGGAGTTATTGCTGGACGTTTAGCATGTTTTGAACTGCAGTCTGCTAGGGCCGAGAAAAGCACCGTAGGAGGTTCCAGGCATGTTCCCTCTTTCCAGGCAAAGGAAAAGGCTGAGAGCCAAAGTGACAGGGTCTGCTTGTGTGTCCTGTTAGGAGGTTTCAGACAAGCTATGCCTTTCAGGCCTAGCTTCTTTACTTTGGGAGTTATTGCTGGACGTTTAGCATGTTTTGAACTGCAGTCTGCTAGGGCCGAGAAAAGCACCGTAGGAGGTTCCAGGCATGTTCCCTCTTTCCAGGCAAAGGAAAAGGCTGAGAGCCAAAGTGACAGGGTCTGCTTGTGTGTCCTGTTAGGAGGTTTCAGACAAGCTATGCCTTTCAGGCCTAGCTTCTTTACTTTGGGAGTTATTGCTGGACGTTTAGCATGTTTTGAACTGCAGTCTGCTAGGGCCGAGAAAAGCACCGTAGGAGGTTCCAGGCATGTTCCCTCTTTCCAGGCAAAGGAAAAGGCTGAGAGCCAAAGTGACAGGGTCTGCTTGTGTGTCCTGTTAGGAGGTTTCAGACAAGCTATGCCTTTCAGTCCTAGCTTCTTTACTTTGGGAGTTATTGCTGGACGTTTAGCATGTTTTGAACTGCAGTCTGCTAGGGCCGAGAAAAGCACCGTAGGAGGTTCCAGGCATGTTCCCTCTTTCCAGGCAAAGGAAAAGGCTGAGAGCCAAAGTGACAGGGTCTGCTTGTGTGTCCTGTTAGGAGGTTTCAGACAAGCTATGCCTTTCAGGCCTAGCTTCTTTACTTTGGGAGTTATTGCTGGACGTTTAGCATGTTTTGAACTGCAGTCTGCTAGGGCCGAGAAAAGCACCGTAGGAGGTTCCAGGCATGTTCCCTCTTTCCAGGCAAAGGAAAAGGCTGAGAGCCAAAGTGACAGGGTCTGCTTGTGTGTCCTGTTAGGAGGTTTCAGACAAGCTATGCCTTTCAGTCCTAGCTTCTTTACTTTGGGAGTTATTGCTGGACGTTTAGCATGTTTTGAACTGCAGTCTGCTAGGGCCGAGAAAAGCACCGTAGGAGGTTCCAGGCATGTTCCCTCTTTCCAGGCAAAGGAAAAGGCTGAGAGCCAAAGTGACAGGGTCTGCTTGTGTGTCCTGTTAGGAGGTTTCAGACAAGCTATGCCTTTCAGGCCTAGCTTCTTTACTTTGGGAGTTATTGCTGGACGTTTAGCATGTTTTGAACTGCAGTCTGCTAGGGCCGAGAAAAGCACCGTAGGAGGTTCCAGGCATGTTCCCTCTTTCCAGGCAAAGGAAAAGGCTGAGAGCCAAAGTGACAGGGTCTGCTTGTGTGTCCTGTTAGGAGGTTTCAGACAAGCTATGCCTTTCAGGCCTAGCTTCTTTACTTTGGGAGTTATTGCTGGACGTTTAGCATGTTTTGAACTGCAGTCTGCTAGGGCCGAGAAAAGCACCGTAGGAGGTTCCAGGCATGTTCCCTCTTTCCAGGCAAAGGAAAAGGCTGAGAGCCAAAGTGACAGGGTCTGCTTGTGTGTCCTGTTAGGAGGTTTCAGACAAGCTATGCCTTTCAGGCCTAGCTTCTTTACTTTGGGAGTTATTGCTGGACGTTTAGCATGTTTTGAACTGCAGTCTGCTAGGGCCGAGAAAAGCACCGTAGGAGGTTCCAGGCATGTTCCCTCTTTCCAGGCAAAGGAAAAGGCTGAGAGCCAAAGTGACAGGGTCTGCTTGTGTGTCCTGTTAGGAGGTTTCAGACAAGCTATGCCTTTCAGGCCTAGCTTCTTTACTTTGGGAGTTATTGCTGGACGTTTAGCATGTTTTGAACTGCAGTCTGCTAGGGCCGAGAAAAGCACCGTAGGAGGTTCCAGGCATGTTCCCTCTTTCCAGGCAAAGGAAAAGGCTGAGAGCCAAAGTGACAGGGTCTGCTTGTGTGTCCTGTTAGGAGGTTTCAGACAAGCTATGCCTTTCAGGCCTAGCTTCTTTACTTTGGGAGTTATTGCTGGACGTTTAGCATGTTTTGAACTGCAGTCTGCTAGGGCCGAGAAAAGCACCGTAGGAGGTTCCAGGCATGTTCCCTCTTTCCAGGCAAAGGAAAAGGCTGAGAGCCAAAGTGACAGGGTCTGCTTGTGTGTCCTGTTAGGAGGTTTCAGACAAGCTATGCCTTTCAGGCCTAGCTTCTTTACTTTGGGAGTTATTGCTGGACGTTTAGCATGTTTTGAACTGCAGTCTGCTAGGGCCGAGAAAAGCACCGTAGGAGGTTCCAGGCATGTTCCCTCTTTCCAGGCAAAGGAAAAGGCTGAGAGCCAAAGTGACAGGGTCTGCTTGTGTGTCCTGTTAGGAGGTTTCAGACAAGCTATGCCTTTCAGGCCTAGCTTCTTTACTTTGGGAGTTATTGCTGGACGTTTAGCATGTTTTGAACTGCAGTCTGCTAGGGCCGAGAAAAGCACCGTAGGAGGTTCCAGGCATGTTCCCTCTTTCCAGGCAAAGGAAAAGGCTGAGAGCCAAAGTGACAGGGTCTGCTTGTGTGTCCTGTTAGGAGGTTTCAGACAAGCTATGCCTTTCAGGCCTAGCTTCTTTACTTTGGGAGTTATTGCTGGACGTTTAGCATGTTTTGAACTGCAGTCTGCTAGGGCCGAGAAAAGCACCGTAGGAGGTTCCAGGCATGTTCCCTCTTTCCAGGCAAAGGAAAAGGCTGAGAGCCAAAGTGACAGGGTCTGCTTGTGTGTCCTGTTAGGAGGTTTCAGACAAGCTATGCCTTTCAGGCCTAGCTTCTTTACTTTGGGAGTTATTGCTGGACGTTTAGCATGTTTTGAACTGCAGTCTGCTAGGGCCGAGAAAAGCACCGTAGGAGGTTCCAGGCATGTTCCCTCTTTCCAGGCAAAGGAAAAGGCTGAGAGCCAAAGTGACAGGGTCTGCTTGTGTGTCCTGTTAGGAGGTTTCAGACAAGCTATGCCTTTCAGGCCTAGCTTCTTTACTTTGGGAGTTATTGCTGGACGTTTAGCATGTTTTGAACTGCAGTCTGCTAGGGCCGAGAAAAGCACCGTAGGAGGTTCCAGGCATGTTCCCTCTTTCCAGGCAAAGGAAAAGGCTGAGAGCCAAAGTGACAGGGTCTGCTTGTGTGTCCTGTTAGGAGGTTTCAGACAAGCTATGCCTTTCAGGCCTAGCTTCTTTACTTTGGGAGTTATTGCTGGACGTTTAGCATGTTTTGAACTGCAGTCTGCTAGGGCCGAGAAAAGCACCGTAGGAGGTTCCAGGCATGTTCCCTCTTTCCAGGCAAAGGAAAAGGCTGAGAGCCAAAGTGACAGGGTCTGCTTGTGTGTCCTGTTAGGAGGTTTCAGACAAGCTATGCCTTTCAGGCCTAGCTTCTTTACTTTGGGAGTTATTGCTGGACGTTTAGCATGTTTTGAACTGCAGTCTGCTAGGGCCGAGAAAAGCACCGTAGGAGGTTCCAGGCATGTTCCCTCTTTCCAGGCAAAGGAAAAGGCTGAGAGCCAAAGTGACAGGGTCTGCTTGTGTGTCCTGTTAGGAGGTTTCAGACAAGCTATGCCTTTCAGGCCTAGCTTCTTTACTTTGGGAGTTATTGCTGGACGTTTAGCATGTTTTGAACTGCAGTCTGCTAGGGCCGAGAAAAGCACCGTAGGAGGTTCCAGGCATGTTCCCTCTTTCCAGGCAAAGGAAAAGGCTGAGAGCCAAAGTGACAGGGTCTGCTTGTGTGTCCTGTTAGGAGGTTTCAGACAAGCTATGCCTTTCAGGCCTAGCTTCTTTACTTTGGGAGTTATTGCTGGACGTTTAGCATGTTTTGAACTGCAGTCTGCTAGGGCCGAGAAAAGCACCGTAGGAGGTTCCAGGCATGTTCCCTCTTTCCAGGCAAAGGAAAAGGCTGAGAGCCAAAGTGACAGGGTCTGCTTGTGTGTCCTGTTAGGAGGTTTCAGACAAGCTATGCCTTTCAGGCCTAGCTTCTTTACTTTGGGAGTTATTGCTGGACGTTTAGCATGTTTTGAACTGCAGTCTGCTAGGGCCGAGAAAAGCACCGTAGGAGGTTCCAGGCATGTTCCCTCTTTCCAGGCAAAGGAAAAGGCTGAGAGCCAAAGTGACAGGGTCTGCTTGTGTGTCCTGTTAGGAGGTTTCAGACAAGCTATGCCTTTCAGGCCTAGCTTCTTTACTTTGGGAGTTATTGCTGGACGTTTAGCATGTTTTGAACTGCAGTCTGCTAGGGCCGAGAAAAGCACCGTAGGAGGTTCCAGGCATGTTCCCTCTTTCCAGGCAAAGGAAAAGGCTGAGAGCCAAAGTGACAGGGTCTGCTTGTGTGTCCTGTTAGGAGGTTTCAGACAAGCTATGCCTTTCAGGCCTAGCTTCTTTACTTTGGGAGTTATTGCTGGACGTTTAGCATGTTTTGAACTGCAGTCTGCTAGGGCCGAGAAAAGCACCGTAGGAGGTTCCAGGCATGTTCCCTCTTTCCAGGCAAAGGAAAAGGCTGAGAGACAAAGTGACAGGGTCTGCTTGTGTGTCCTTTTAGGAGGTTTCAGACAAGCTATGCCTTTCAGTCCTAGCTTCTTTACTTTGTGTCCTGGTTTCAGTCAGGATAGAGTTAATTTCATTTGTAGCAGCGGATGGAATGCTGTGTTTGGGAGTTAAAATGAAAACAGTGCTGATAACACCCTGATGTTTTTAGTTGCAGTCAGACAGTCAATGCCAGGACAGGTGACCCAGATGGGCCAAAGAGAGTATTCCATGCCAATTACGTCCTGCCCAGGATAAAGGGGGGCTGATGGGAGGAAGAAGGGGCGGTGCCGGGACGCGAGCGGCCGGGACGCGAGGGTCTTGGGGGACGGTCGGGTTCCGGGACGGCTCTGGGTGGTACGGCCTGAGTTGTGTGGTTCGGTGAGAAACTGCATTGTGTATCAATATTTTCATATTCTTTTGCTCTATAGTCCTGTTAGCATTGTATATATTTTATTTTTCTGTTATCTTAGTAAACTATCCTTATCCCAACCCACGGGCCTCTTAGTTTCTTGGTTTTGGAGTTATTTGCCCCTTCCTTTTCCCTTCCCTTGTTTCCCCCCTCCCCTTTTTCCCTTTTCTCCTGCTCTTTTACTTTAAGGAGCAGGCAGCTGCGTGGATCTCGGCCCAAGCCGGGGTGAAACCACGACAGTCTTTTTGGCGCCCAACGTGGGGCCCGAAAGGTTGGGATAACGGTAGATCTGACCCTGACGCGATTGCAATTAAGACAAAGTTGTGATAAGAACTGTTGTTTAAGCAGTCTCCGATCATGATGCTGTGTTATTTATTCCTATGTCTCTTGTTCTTGTATTTTATGATAACAGTCTATGATACAGGAATATCGAGGATTGTGAACTTGTGCTGGTATTTATATGAAATCTTGCTGCCCTGTTCATTTTATGGACAGGGTGGGTTTAAAAACGGCAGCTGGTATGGTGGGAGTACTGCTTTCTTTTCCTTTGGGCTAAATACAACAACTCTGCTAGCAGTTTTTAAAAACTTCCAATATCCCTGGGATATTCAAACTAGCATTTTGTTGTTTTTAGCTTTGGTGCAGATGGTTCAGTTGTTGTCAAATATTAAGCAGAGGTTTATGAATACCACTCCAGAGTTTTCTGCGAGGCCAGATAAACATGAGTGGCAGGGCATGTGGCAGAGCATGGGCAGGTACCTAGGTACTTTCTCACTTCCAATGGCTTGGAGTTTCACTCCTGAGCAGTTACAGGATCCTGGTAAAGTTACTGCATATCTGAAAAGGAATTGCTGTAAGTTTACCAGAGAAGCACACCTTACTGCACTGTGCTGGGCCCTGGCCACTATTTACAAAACACTGCTTGATAACAGGCAGTACTGTCAGCACTGTCAGAGGGAAAGGAATGAAAACAAACCAGCAAAGACTGCAGCTGCTGCAACCCCTATGACTGGCACTGCAGCTACTGTAACTTCTGTGACTAGTACTGTGGCTACCGCAACTAGTCCAACCAATGCTGCAGCTGCTGCAACCCCTATGACTGGCACTGCAGCTACTGTAACTCCTGTGACTAGTACTGTGGCTACCGCAACTAGTCCAACCAAGACTGCAGCTGCTGCAACCCCTATGACTGGCACTGCAGCCACTGTAACTTCTGTGACTAGCACTGTGGCTACTGCCACTAGTCCAACCAATGCTGCAGCTACTGCCACCCCTACAGCAGATACTGCTAATAAAACAAAAAACCAACCCCCGCCAGTGTCTGTTGCTCCCGTACAAACGAGGAAACACACAAAGAAATCAGTTCGTGTAGTGAAGGATGATGATGATGAAGCAGGGCCATCTGGAGCATGTCAGGATGGAGCAGGGCCATCTCAGGCATCTCAGGCAGAGGCAGAACCAGAGATTGTCACACGATCCCTGACCCTGAGTGAGCTGCGTGAGGTTCGAAAAGATTTCAGCCGCCGCCCAGGTGAGCACATCATCACCTGGTTGCTCCGATGCTGGGATCTAGGGGCCAGTAGTCTGGAATTAGATGGCAGGGAGGCCAAGCAGTTGGGATCCCTAGCTAGAGAAGGAGGCATTGACAAGGAAATTGGGAAAAAGCCAGAAATCCTCAGCCTCTGGAGGCGACTACTGTCAAGTGTGGAGGAAAGGTATCCCATAAAGGAATATATTACATGTCACTCACCCAAGTGTAACAGCATAGAGGCAGTTATCCAGTACCTGAGAGAATTAGCTGTACGGGAGATCATTTATTATGATCTGGACAATACACAGAATCCCTCTGATCCTGATGAAGTTATATGCACCCCAGATATGTGGCGTAAGGTTGTACGAAGTGCACCAGCAGGGCACACCAATTCACTAGCATCAATAGACTGGGAGGATGCATATCCACCAACTGTAGAACAAGTGTCCTGGCGACTCCGGAAATATGAGGACAATGTTTCCCACTCTATGATCGCAGCGGTAGAGAAACTGGTCAAACGATTTGACCAACATTGGGGCAATGTTGCAGCTACTGGGAGAAAGCGTCCATCATCCCAGAAGGGAGGATACAGAAGGTACACACCACGAGACACGGTGCGAGGGCAGCTGTGGTCTTACCTGCGTGACCATGGTGAGGACATGAGGAAGTGGCATATGCAGCCCACCTCAGCCCTCCAGGCACGAGTAGATGAGCTTCGAGGTAAAAGAATCGCACAACGCAATGTTGTCAGGAAGAAGGCTGCACCAGTGAGCAGCCAATACGATCAGCAACAATAGAGGGGCCCTGCCTCCAGCCAGGTGGAGGAGAGGGATAACCGTGTTTATTGGACTGTGTGGATCAGATGGCCTGGCATGTCAGACCCACAAGAGTACAAGGCTCTGGTGGATACTGGTGCCCAGTGTACGATAATGCCATCGAATCATGTAGGGACAAAACCTGTCAGCATTTCTGGAGTGACAGGTGGATCCCAACAATTGACTGTGTTAGAGGTTGAAGTGAGCTTAACTGGGAAGGACTGGGAGAAACACCCAATTGTGACTGGCCCAGAAGCTCCATGCATTTTAGGTATAGATTACCTCCGTAGAGGTTATTTTAAGGACCCAAAAGGGTACCGGTGGGCTTTTGGAATAGCTGCTTTGGAGACAGAAGGCACTGAGCAATTGCGTGCCTTGCCTGGACTCTCTGATGATCCTTCTGTTGTGGGGTTATTGAAGGTTGAAGAACAGCAGGTGCCAATTGCTACAACGACGGTGCACAGGAGACAATACCGTACTAACAGGGATTCCCTGATCCCCATCCATAAGCTGATTCGTCAACTAGAGAGTCAAGGGGTGATCAGCCGAACCCGCTCACCCTTTAACAGTCCCATATGGCCAGTGCGGAAGTCCGATGGAGAGTGGAGGCTGACAGTGGATTATCGTGGCCTAAACGAAGTCACTCCAGGTATGAGTGCTGCTGTACCAGACATGCTGGAACTGCAGTATGAATTGGAGTCAAAGGCAGCCAAGTGGTATGCCACAATTGACATTGCAAATGCTTTCTTCTCAATACCACTGGCGCCAGAGTGCAGGCCACAATTTGCTTTCACTTGGAGGGGCATCCAATACACGTGGAATCGTCTGCCCCAGGGGTGGAAACACAGCCCCACCATTTGCCATGGACTAATCCAGACCACACTGGAAAAGGGTGAAGCCCCAGAGCACCTGCAATATATTGATGACATCATTGTATGGGGCAATACAGCAGAGGAAGTATTTGAGAAAGGAAAAAGGATAATTCAAATCCTTTTGGAAGCTGGTTTTGCTATAAAGCAAAGTAAAGTCAAGGGGCCTACCCGAGAAATCCAGTTTTTAGGAATAAAATGGCAGGATGGGCGTCGTCAGATCCCAATGGACATTATCAATAAAATAGCAGCTATGTCTCCACCAAGCAACAAAAAGGAAACACAAGCTTTCTTAGGTGTTATAGGTTTTTGGCGAATGCATGTCCCAAACTACAGTCTCATTGTGAGCCCACTCTACCACGTAACTCGGAAGAAGAATGATTTCCAATGGGGCCCTGAGCAGCAGCAAGCCTTTGAACAGATCAAACGCGAGATAGTCCATGCAGTAGCCCTTGGGCCTGTCCGGACAGGGACAGATGTTAAAAATGTGCTTTACACTGCAGCCGGGGAGAATGGCCCTACCTGGAGTCTCTGGCAGAAAGCACAAGGGGAGACTAGAGGTCGACCACTGGGGTTTTGGAGTCGGGCCTACAAAGGATCTGAGGCCAATTATACTCCAACAGAAAAGGAAATACTGGCCGCCTATGAAGGGGTTCGAGCCGCTTCAGAAGTGATTGGAACTGAAGCTCAACTCCTCCTGGCACCCCGACTGCCGGTGCTGGGCTGGATGTTCAAAGGGAAGGTCCCTTCTACACACCATGCCACTGATGCTACGTGGAGCAAGTGGGTTGCACTAATTACTCAGCGGGCTCGAATAGGAAACCCTAATCGCCCAGGAATCGTGGAAGTGATCACAGACTGGCCAGAAGGCAAAGATTTTGGGATGTCACTAGAGGACGAGGAGGTGACACGTGCTGAAGAAGCCCCACCTTACAACAAACTGCCAGAGAATGAGAAGCGATATGCCCTGTTCACCGATGGCTCCTGTCGCCTTGTGGGAAGGCAGCGAAGATGGAAAGCTGCTGTATGGAGTCCTACCAGACAAGTAGCAGAAGCCACTGAAGGAAAAGGTGAATCAAGCCAATTTGCTGAGGTGAAGGCCATCCAGTTGGCCTTGGACATTGCTGAGAGAGAAAAGTGGCCAATGCTCTATCTTTATACTGACTCATGGATGGTAGCTAATGCCCTGTGGGGTTGGTTGCAACAGTGGAAAAAGAACAACTGGCAGCGTAGAGGCAAACCCATATGGGCTGCTGACTTATGGCAAGACATTGCTACCCGATTAGAGAGGCTTGTTGTAAAGGTACGTCATGTTGATGCCCATGTACCTAAGAGTCGAGCCATGGAGGAACATCAAAACAACCATCAGGTAGATAAGGCTGCTAGGATTGAAGTGGCTCAGGTAGATCTAGACTGGCAACATAAAGGTGAATTATTCATAGCTCGATGGGCTCATGATTCCTCAGGTCATCAAGGGAGAGATGCAACATATAGATGGGCTCGAGATCGAGGGGTGGACTTAACCATGGATGCTATTGCACAAGTTATCCATGAATGTGAGACGTGTGCCGCAATTAAGCAGGCGAAGCGGTTGAAGCCGCTTTGGTATGGGGGACGGTGGATGAAATATAAATATGGGGAGGCCTGGCAGATTGATTACATCACCCTCCCACAAACCCGCCATGGCAAACGCTATGTGCTTACAATGGTGGAGGCTACCACTGGCTGGCTAGAAACATATCCGGTACCCCATGCTACTGCCCGGAATACAATCTTGGGCCTTGAAAGGCAAGTCCTATGGCGACACGGCACCCCAGAAAGAATCGAGTCAGACAACGGGACTCATTTCCGAAATGCTCTCATAGACACCTGGGCCAAAGAGCATGGCATTGAATGGGTGTACCACATTCCTTATCATGCACCAGCCTCTGGGAAAATTGAACGATATAATGGACTCTTAAAGACCACCCTGAAAGCAATGGGTGGTGGAACATTCAAACATTGGGATACAAATTTGGCAAAAGCCACGTGGTTAGTTAACTCTAGGGGTTCTACCAATCGGGCTGGCCCTGCCCAGTCAAAATTTCCACGTACTGTAGAAGGAGACAGAGTCCCAGTGGTGCACATGAAAAGTATATTAGGGAAGACAGTTTGGGTCATCCCTGCTTCAGGTAAAGGTAAACCTATGTCGGGAATTGTTTTTGCTCAAGGACCTGGTTCTGCTTGGTGGGTAATGCAGAAGGATGGAGAAACTCGATGTGTACCTCAAAGGGATTTGATTTTAGGTGAGAATAGCCAATGTAATTAATAAGGTAGAAATTGTATTATAATAAGTGCTAAATAACCCATTACAGTATATACATTATTACTTTAATTTCTGTATATATAATTGTTGTTGTGTGTTGTACCAATGGAGTTACAGCCGGAAACATACACGTCAATGAAGGAAGACTGCCACGATGATGGGATCAAGACCTACCATCACAAGAACTTTTTCCTCTTCCCCTTTGAAAATGAACACTTTTGATTCACAGACCATGACCATGGACCATGTCAGATGCATTGGTCGAGAGCCCGAGATGCAGTATGCAACGATCCAATGGTGCATACTGACACCATGAGAGACTGTTACAACGAATGAAGCCTGAAAGTCATGGACTAAATCATTTACTCAACAAAACTCAGAAGAATGATCCATAGACTAAGGGAATAATACAGATATGTGTGTCTGAAACATTGGTTGTACCCAAAAGAAATGGTTGGATCTGGTCACGACGTAAATGGTATGGAATAAGGGGTGGATAATGTCCTGGTTTCAGTCAGGATAGAGTTAATTTCATTTGTAGCAGCGGATGGAATGCTGTGTTTGGGAGTTAAAATGAAAACAGTGCTGATAACACCCTGATGTTTTTAGTTGCAGTCAGACAGTCAATGCCAGGACAGGTGACCCAGATGGGCCAAAGAGAGTATTCCATGCCAATTACGTCCTGCCCAGGATAAAGGGGGGCTGATGGGAGGAAGAAGGGGCGGTGCCGGGACGCGAGCGGCCGGGACGCGAGGGTCTTGGGGGACGGTCGGGTTCCGGGACGGCTCTGGGTGGTACGGCCTGAGTTGTGTGGTTCGGTGAGAAACTGCATTGTGTATCAATATTTTCATATTCTTTTGCTCTATAGTCCTGTTAGCATTGTATATATTTTATTTTTCTGTTATCTTAGTAAACTATCCTTATCCCAACCCACGGGCCTCTTAGTTTCTTGGTTTTGGAGTTATTTGCCCCTTCCTTTTCCCTTCCCTTGTTTCCCCCCTCCCCTTTTTCCCTTTTCTCCTGCTCTTTTACTTTAAGGAGCAGGCAGCTGCGTGGATCTCGGCCCAAGCCGGGGTGAAACCACGACACTTTGGGAGTTATTGCTGGACGTTTAGCATGTTTTGAACTGCAGTCTGCTAGGGCCGAGAAAAGCACCGTAGGAGGTTCCAGGCATGTTCCCTCTTTCCAGGCAAAGGAAAAGGCTGAGAGCCAAAGTGACAGGGTCTGCTTGTGTGTCCTGTTAGGAGGTTTCAGACAAGCTATGCCTTTCAGGCCTAGCTTCTTTACTTTGGGAGTTATTGCTGGACGTTTAGCATGTTTTGAACTGCAGTCTGCTAGGGCCGAGAAAAGCACCGTAGGAGGTTCCAGGCATGTTCCCTCTTTCCAGGCAAAGGAAAAGGCTGAGAGCCAAAGTGACAGGGTCTGCTTGTGTGTCCTGTTAGGAGGTTTCAGACAAGCTATGCCTTTCAGGCCTAGCTTCTTTACTTTGGGAGTTATTGCTGGACGTTTAGCATGTTTTGAACTGCAGTCTGCTAGGGCCGAGAAAAGCACCGTAGGAGGTTCCAGGCATGTTCCCTCTTTCCAGGCAAAGGAAAAGGCTGAGAGCCAAAGTGACAGGGTCTGCTTGTGTGTCCTGTTAGGAGGTTTCAGACAAGCTATGCCTTTCAGGCCTAGCTTCTTTACTTTGGGAGTTATTGCTGGACGTTTAGCATGTTTTGAACTGCAGTCTGCTAGGGCCGAGAAAAGCACCGTAGGAGGTTCCAGGCATGTTCCCTCTTTCCAGGCAAAGGAAAAGGCTGAGAGCCAAAGTGACAGGGTCTGCTTGTGTGTCCTGTTAGGAGGTTTCAGACAAGCTATGCCTTTCAGGCCTAGCTTCTTTACTTTGGGAGTTATTGCTGGACGTTTAGCATGTTTTGAACTGCAGTCTGCTAGGGCCGAGAAAAGCACCGTAGGAGGTTCCAGGCATGTTCCCTCTTTCCAGGCAAAGGAAAAGGCTGAGAGCCAAAGTGACAGGGTCTGCTTGTGTGTCCTGTTAGGAGGTTTCAGACAAGCTATGCCTTTCAGGCCTAGCTTCTTTACTTTGGGAGTTATTGCTGGACGTTTAGCATGTTTTGAACTGCAGTCTGCCAGGGCCGAGAAAAGCACCGTAGGAGGTTCCAGGCATGTTCCCTCTTTCCAGGCAAAGGAAAAGGCTGAGAGCCAAAGTGACAGGGTCTGCTTGTGTGTCCTGTTAGGAGGTTTCAGACAAGCTATGCCTTTCAGGCCTAGCTTCTTTACTTTGGGAGTTATTGCTGGACGTTTAGCATGTTTTGAACTGCAGTCTGCTAGGGCCGAGAAAAGCACCGTAGGAGGTTCCAGGCATGTTCCCTCTTTCCAGGCAAAGGAAAAGGCTGAGAGCCAAAGTGACAGGGTCTGCTTGTGTGTCCTGTTAGGAGGTTTCAGACAAGCTATGCCTTTCAGGCCTAGCTTCTTTACTTTGGGAGTTATTGCTGGACGTTTAGCATGTTTTGAACTGCAGTCTGCTAGGGCCGAGAAAAGCACCGTAGGAGGTTCCAGGCATGTTCCCTCTTTCCAGGCAAAGGAAAAGGCTGAGAGCCAAAGTGACAGGGTCTGCTTGTGTGTCCTGTTAGGAGGTTTCAGACAAGCTATGCCTTTCAGGCCTAGCTTCTTTACTTTGGGAGTTATTGCTGGACGTTTAGCATGTTTTGAACTGCAGTCTGCTAGGGCCGAGAAAAGCACCGTAGGAGGTTCCAGGCATGTTCCCTCTTTCCAGGCAAAGGAAAAGGCTGAGAGCCAAAGTGACAGGGTCTGCTTGTGTGTCCTGTTAGGAGGTTTCAGACAAGCTATGCCTTTCAGGCCTAGCTTCTTTACTTTGGGAGTTATTGCTGGACGTTTAGCATGTTTTGAACTGCAGTCTGCCAGGGCCGAGAAAAGCACCGTAGGAGGTTCCAGGCATGTTCCCTCTTTCCAGGCAAAGGAAAAGGCTGAGAGCCAAAGTGACAGGGTCTGCTTGTGTGTCCTGTTAGGAGGTTTCAGACAAGCTATGCCTTTCAGGCCTAGCTTCTTTACTTTGGGAGTTATTGCTGGACGTTTAGCATGTTTTGAACTGCAGTCTGCTAGGGCCGAGAAAAGCACCGTAGGAGGTTCCAGGCATGTTCCCTCTTTCCAGGCAAAGGAAAAGGCTGAGAGCCAAAGTGACAGGGTCTGCTTGTGTGTCCTGTTAGGAGGTTTCAGACAAGCTATGCCTTTCAGGCCTAGCTTCTTTACTTTGGGAGTTATTGCTGGACGTTTAGCATGTTTTGAACTGCAGTCTGCTAGGGCCGAGAAAAGCACCGTAGGAGGTTCCAGGCATGTTCCCTCTTTCCAGGCAAAGGAAAAGGCTGAGAGCCAAAGTGACAGGGTCTGCTTGTGTGTCCTGTTAGGAGGTTTCAGACAAGCTATGCCTTTCAGGCCTAGCTTCTTTACTTTGGGAGTTATTGCTGGACGTTTAGCATGTTTTGAACTGCAGTCTGCTAGGGCCGAGAAAAGCACCGTAGGAGGTTCCAGGCATGTTCCCTCTTTCCAGGCAAAGGAAAAGGCTGAGAGCCAAAGTGACAGGGTCTGCTTGTGTGTCCTGTTAGGAGGTTTCAGACAAGCTATGCCTTTCAGGCCTAGCTTCTTTACTTTGGGAGTTATTGCTGGACGTTTAGCATGTTTTGAACTGCAGTCTGCTAGGGCCGAGAAAAGCACCGTAGGAGGTTCCAGGCATGTTCCCTCTTTCCAGGCAAAGGAAAAGGCTGAGAGCCCAAGTGACAGGGTCTGCTTGTGTGTCCTGTTAGGAGGTTTCAGACAAGCTATGCCTTTCAGGCCTAGCTTCTTTACTTTGGGAGTTATTGCTGGACGTTTAGCATGTTTTGAACTGCAGTCTGCTAGGGCCGAGAAAAGCACCGTAGGAGGTTCCAGGCATGTTCCCTCTTTCCAGGCAAAGGAAAAGGCTGAGAGCCAAAGTGACAGGGTCTGCTTGTGTGTCCTGTTAGGAGGTTTCAGACAAGCTATGCCTTTCAGTCCTAGCTTCTTTACTTTGGGAGTTATTGCTGGACGTTTAGCATGTTTTGAACTGCAGTCTGCTAGGGCCGAGAAAAGCACCGTAGGAGGTTCCAGGCATGTTCCCTCTTTCCAGGCAAAGGAAAAGGCTGAGAGCCAAAGTGACAGGGTCTGCTTGTGTGTCCTGTTAGGAGGTTTCAGACAAGCTATGCCTTTCATGCCTAGCTTCTTTACTTTGGGAGTTATTGCTGGACGTTTAGCATGTTTTGAACTGCAGTCTGCTAGGGCCGAGAAAAGCACCGTAGGAGGTTCCAGGCATGTTCCCTCTTTCCAGGCAAAGGAAAAGGCTGAGAGCCCAAGTGACAGCGTCTGCTTGTGTGTCCTGTTAGGAGGTTTCAGACAAGCTATGCCTTTCAGGCCTAGCTTCTTTACTTTGGGAGTTATTGCTGGACGTTTAGCATGTTTTGAACTGCAGTCTGCTAGGGCCGAGAAAAGCACCGTAGGAGGTTCCAGGCATGTTCCCTCTTTCCAGGCAAAGGAAAAGGCTGAGAGCCAAAGTGACAGGGTCTGCTTGTGTGTCCTGTTAGGAGGTTTCAGACAAGCTATGCCTTTCAGGCCTAGCTTCTTTACTTTGGGAGTTATTGCTGGACGTTTAGCATGTTTTGAACTGCAGTCTGCTAGGGCCGAGAAAAGCACCGTAGGAGGTTCCAGGCATGTTCCCTCTTTCCAGGCAAAGGAAAAGGCTGAGAGCCAAAGTGACAGGGTCTGCTTGTGTGTCCTGTTAGGAGGTTTCAGACAAGCTATGCCTTTCAGGCCTAGCTTCTTTACTTTGGGAGTTATTGCTGGACGTTTAGCATGTTTTGAACTGCAGTCTGCTAGGGCCGAGAAAAGCACCGTAGGAGGTTCCAGGCATGTTCCCTCTTTCCAGGCAAAGGAAAAGGCTGAGAGCCAAAGTGACAGGGTCTGCTTGTGTGTCCTGTTAGGAGGTTTCAGACAAGCTATGCCTTTCAGGCCTAGCTTCTTTACTTTGGGAGTTATTGCTGGACGTTTAGCATGTTTTGAACTGCAGTCTGCTAGGGCCGAGAAAAGCACCGTAGGAGGTTCCAGGCATGTTCCCTCTTTCCAGGCAAAGGAAAAGGCTGAGAGCCAAAGTGACAGGGTCTGCTTGTGTGTCCTGTTAGGAGGTTTCAGACAAGCTATGCCTTTCAGGCCTAGCTTCTTTACTTTGGGAGTTATTGCTGGACGTTTAGCATGTTTTGAACTGCAGTCTGCTAGGGCCGAGAAAAGCACCGTAGGAGGTTCCAGGCATGTTCCCTCTTTCCAGGCAAAGGAAAAGGCTGAGAGCCAAAGTGACAGGGTCTGCTTGTGTGTCCTGTTAGGAGGTTTCAGACAAGCTATGCCTTTCAGGCCTAGCTTCTTTACTTTGGGAGTTATTGCTGGACGTTTAGCATGTTTTGAACTGCAGTCTGCTAGGGCCGAGAAAAGCACCGTAGGAGGTTCCAGGCATGTTCCCTCTTTCCAGGCAAAGGAAAAGGCTGAGAGCCAAAGTGACAGGGTCTGCTTGTGTGTCCTGTTAGGAAGTTTCAGACAAGCTATGCCTTTCAGGCCTAGCTTCTTTACTTTGGGAGTTATTGCTGGACGTTTAGCATGTTTTGAACTGCAGTCTGCTAGGGCCGAGAAAAGCACCGTAGGAGGTTCCAGGCATGTTCCCTCTTTCCAGGCAAAGGAAAAGGCTGAGAGCCAAAGTGACAGGGTCTGCTTGTGTGTCCTGTTAGGAGGTTTCAGACAAGCTATGCCTTTCAGGCCTAGCTTCTTTACTTTGGGAGTTATTGCTGGACGTTTAGCATGTTTTGAACTGCAGTCTGCTAGGGCCGAGAAAAGCACCGTAGGAGGTTCCAGGCATGTTCCCTCTTTCCAGGCAAAGGAAAAGGCTGAGAGCCCAAGTGACAGCGTCTGCTTGTGTGTCCTGTTAGGAGGTTTCAGACAAGCTATGCCTTTCAGGCCTAGCTTCTTTACTTTGGGAGTTATTGCTGGACGTTTAGCATGTTTTGAACTGCAGTCTGCTAGGGCCGAGAAAAGCACCGTAGGAGGTTCCAGGCATGTTCCCTCTTTCCAGGCAAAGGAAAAGGCTGAGAGCCAAAGTGACAGGGTCTGCTTGTGTGTCCTGTTAGGAGGTTTCAGACAAGCTATGCCTTTCAGGCCTAGCTTCTTTACTTTGGGAGTTATTGCTGGACGTTTAGCATGTTTTGAACTGCAGTCTGCTAGGGCCGAGAAAAGCACCGTAGGAGGATCCAGGCATGTTCCATCATTCCAGGCAAAGGAAAAGGCTGAGAGCCCAAGTGACAGGGTCTGCTTGTGTGTCCTGTTAGGAGGTTTCAGACAAGCTATGCCTTTCAGGCCTAGCTTCTTTACTTTGGGAGTTATTGCTGGACGTTTAGCATGTTTTGAACTGCAGTCTGCTAGGGCCGAGAAAAGCACCGTAGGAGGTTCCAGGCATGTTCCCTCTTTCCAGGCAAAGGAAAAGGCTGAGAGCCAAAGTGACAGGGTCTGCTTGTGTGTCCTGTTAGGAGGTTTCAGACAAGCTATGCCTTTCAGGCCTAGCTTCTTTACTTTGGGAGTTATTGCTGGACGTTTAGCATGTTTTGAACTGCAGTCTGCTAGGGCCGAGAAAAGCACCGTAGGAGGTTCCAGGCATGTTCCCTCTTTCCAGGCAAAGGAAAAGGCTGAGAGCCAAAGTGACAGGGTCTGCTTGTGTGTCCTGTTAGGAGGTTTCAGACAAGCTATGCCTTTCAGACCTAGCTTCTTTACTTTGGGAGTTATTGCTGGACGTTTAGCATGTTTTGAACTGCAATCTGCTAGGGCCGAGAAAAGCACCGTAGGAGGTTCCAGGCATGTTCCCTCTTTCCAGGCAAAGGAAAAGGCTGAGAGCCCAAGTGACAGCGTCTGCTTGTGTGTCCTGTTAGGAGGTTTCAGACAAGCTATGCCTTTCAGGCCTAGCTTCTTTACTTTGGGAGTTATTGCTGGACGTTTAGCATGTTTTGAACTGCAGTCTGCTAGGGCCGAGAAAAGCACCGTAGGAGGTTCCAGGCATGTTCCCTCTTTCCAGGCAAAGGAAAAGGCTGAGAGCCAAAGTGACAGGGTCTGCTTGTGTGTCCTGTTAGGAGGTTTCAGACAAGCTATGCCTTTCAGGCCTAGCTTCTTTACTTTGGGAGTTATTGCTGGACGTTTAGCATGTTTTGAACTGCAGTCTGCTAGGGCCGAGAAAAGCACCGTAGGAGGTTCCAGGCATGTTCCCTCTTTCCAGGCAAAGGAAAAGGCTGAGAGCCAAAGTGACAGGGTCTGCTTGTGTGTCCTGTTAGGAGGTTTCAGACAAGCTATGCCTTTCAGGCCTAGCTTCTTTACTTTGGGAGTTATTGCTGGACGTTTAGATGTTTTGAACTGCAGTCTGCTAGGGCCGAGAAAAGCACCGTAGGAGGTTCCAGGCATGTTCCCTCTTTCCAGGCAAAGGAAAAGGCTGAGAGCCAAAGTGACAGGGTCTGCTTGTGTGTCCTGTTAGGAGGTTTCAGACAAGCTATGCCTTTCAGGCCTAGCTTCTTTACTTTGGGAGTTATTGCTGGACGTTTAGCATGTTTTGAACTGCAGTCTGCTAGGGCCGAGAAAAGCACCGTAGGAGGTTCCAGGCATGTTCCCTCTTTCCAGGCAAAGGAAAAGGCTGAGAGCCCAAGTGACAGCGTCTGCTTGTGTGTCCTGTTAGGAGGTTTCAGACAAGCTATGCCTTTCAGGCCTAGCTTCTTTACTTTGGGAGTTATTGCTGGACGTTTAGCATGTTTTGAACTGCAGTGTGCTAGGGCCGAGAAAAGCACCGTAGGAGGTTCCAGGCATGTTCCCTCTTTCCAGGCAAAGGAAAAGGCTGAGAGCCAAAGTGACAGGGTCTGCTTGTGTGTCCTGTTAGGAGGTTTCAGACAAGCTATGCCTTTCAGGCCTAGCTTCTTTACTTTGGGAGTTATTGCTGGACGTTTAGCATGTTTTGAACTGCAGTCTGCTAGGGCCGAGAAAAGCACCGTAGGAGGTTCCAGGCATGTTCCCTCTTTCCAGGCAAAGGAAAAGGCTGAGAGCCAAAGTGACAGGGTCTGCTTGTGTGTCCTGTTAGGAGGTTTCAGACAAGCTATGCCTTTCAGGCCTAGCTTCTTTACTTTGGGAGTTATTGCTGGACGTTTAGCATGTTTTGAACTGCAGTCTGCTAGGGCCGAGAAAAGCACCGTAGGAGGTTCCAGGCATGTTCCCTCTTTCCAGGCAAAGGAAAAGGCTGAGAGCCAAAGTGACAGGGTCTGCTTGTGTGTCCTGTTAGGAGGTTTCAGACAAGCTATGCCTTTCAGGCCTAGCTTCTTTACTTTGGGAGTTATTGCTGGACGTTTAGCATGTTTTGAACTGCAGTCTGCTAGGGCCGAGAAAAGCACCGTAGGAGGTTCCAGGCATGTTCCCTCTTTCCAGGCAAAGGAAAAGGCTGAGAGCCAAAGTGACAGGGTCTGCTTGTGTGTCCTGTTAGGAGGTTTCAGACAAGCTATGCCTTTCAGGCCTAGCTTCTTTACTTTGGGAGTTATTGCTGGACGTTTAGCATGTTTTGAACTGCAGTCTGCTAGGGCCGAGAAAAGCACCGTAGGAGGTTCCAGGCATGTTCCCTCTTTCCAGGCAAAGGAAAAGGCTGAGAGCCAAAGTGACAGGGTCTGCTTGTGTGTCCTGTTAGGAGGTTTCAGACAAGCTATGCCTTTCAGGCCTAGCTTCTTTACTTTGGGAGTTATTGCTGGACGTTTAGCATGTTTTGAACTGCAGTCTGCTAGGGCCGAGAAAAGCACCGTAGGAGGTTCCAGGCATGTTCCCTCTTTCCAGGCAAAGGAAAAGGCTGAGAGCCAAAGTGACAGGGTCTGCTTGTGTGTCCTGTTAGGAGGTTTCAGACAAGCTATGCCTTTCAGGCCTAGCTTCTTTACTTTGGGAGTTATTGCTGGACGTTTAGCATGTTTTGAACTGCAGTCTGCTAGGGCCGAGAAAAGCACCGTAGGAGGTTCCAGGCATGTTCCCTCTTTCCAGGCAAAGGAAAAGGCTGAGAGCCAAAGTGACAGGGTCTGCTTGTGTGTCCTGTTAGGAGGTTTCAGACAAGCTATGCCTTTCAGGCCTAGCTTCTTTACTTTGGGAGTTATTGCTGGACGTTTAGCATGTTTTGAACTGCAGTCTGCTAGGGCCGAGAAAAGCACCGTAGGAGGTTCCAGGCATGTTCCCTCTTTCCAGGCAAAGGAAAAGGCTGAGAGCCAAAGTGACAGGGTCTGCTTGTGTGTCCTTTTAGGAGGTTTCAGACAAGCTATGCCTTTCAGTCCTAGCTTCTTTACTTTGGGAGTTATTGCTGGACGTTTAGCATGTTTTGAACTGCAGTCTGCTAGGGCCGAGAAAAGCACCGTAGGAGGTTCCAGGCATGTTCCCTCTTTCCAGGCAAAGGAAAAGGCTGAGAGCCAAAGTGACAGGGTCTGCTTGTGTGTCCTGTTAGGAGGTTTCAGACAAGCTATGCCTTTCAGGCCTAGCTTCTTTACTTTGGGAGTTATTGCTGGACGTTTAGCATGTTTTGAACTGCAGTCTGCTAGGGCCGAGAAAAGCACCGTAGGAGGTTCCAGGCATGTTCCCTCTTTCCAGGCAAAGGAAAAGGCTGAGAGCCAAAGTGACAGGGTCTGCTTGTGTGTCCTGTTAGGAGGTTTCAGACAAGCTATGCCTTTCAGGCCTAGCTTCTTTACTTTGGGAGTTATTGCTGGACGTTTAGCATGTTTTGAACTGCAGTCTGCTAGGGCCGAGAAAAGCACCGTAGGAGGTTCCAGGCATGTTCCCTCTTTCCAGGCAAAGGAAAAGGCTGAGAGCCAAAGTGACAGGGTCTGCTTGTGTGTCCTGTTAGGAGGTTTCAGACAAGCTATGCCTTTCAGGCCTAGCTTCTTTACTTTGGGAGTTATTGCTGGACGTTTAGCATGTTTTGAACTGCAGTCTGCTAGGGCCGAGAAAAGCACCGTAGGAGGTTCCAGGCATGTTCCCTCTTTCCAGGCAAAGGAAAAGGCTGAGAGCCAAAGTGACAGGGTCTGCTTGTGTGTCCTGTTAGGAGGTTTCAGACAAGCTATGCCTTTCAGGCCTAGCTTCTTTACTTTGGGAGTTATTGCTGGACGTTTAGCATGTTTTGAACTGCAGTCTGCTAGGGCCGAGAAAAGCACCGTAGGAGGTTCCAGGCATGTTCCCTCTTTCCAGGCAAAGGAAAAGGCTGAGAGCCAAAGTGACAGGGTCTGCTTGTGTGTCCTGTTAGGAGGTTTCAGACAAGCTATGCCTTTCAGGCCTAGCTTCTTTACTTTGGGAGTTATTGCTGGACGTTTAGCATGTTTTGAACTGCAGTCTGCCAGGGCCGAGAAAAGCACCGTAGGAGGTTCCAGGCATGTTCCCTCTTTCCAGGCAAAGGAAAAGGCTGAGAGCCAAAGTGACAGGGTCTGCTTGTGTGTCCTGTTAGGAGGTTTCAGACAAGCTATGCCTTTCAGGCCTAGCTTCTTTACTTTGGGAGTTATTGCTGGACGTTTAGCATGTTTTGAACTGCAGTCTGCTAGGGCCGAGAAAAGCACCGTAGGAGGTTCCAGGCATGTTCCCTCTTTCCAGGCAAAGGAAAAGGCTGAGAGCCAAAGTGACAGGGTCTGCTTGTGTGTCCTGTTAGGAGGTTTCAGACAAGCTATGCCTTTCAGGCCTAGCTTCTTTACTTTGGGAGTTATTGCTGGACGTTTAGCATGTTTTGAACTGCAGTCTGCTAGGGCCGAGAAAAGCACCGTAGGAGGTTCCAGGCATGTTCCCTCTTTCCAGGCAAAGGAAAAGGCTGAGAGCCAAAGTGACAGGGTCTGCTTGTGTGTCCTGTTAGGAGGTTTCAGACAAGCTATGCCTTTCAGGCCTAGCTTCTTTACTTTGGGAGTTATTGCTGGACGTTTAGCATGTTTTGAACTGCAGTCTGCTAGGGCCGAGAAAAGCACCGTAGGAGGTTCCAGGCATGTTCCCTCTTTCCAGGCAAAGGAAAAGGCTGAGAGCCAAAGTGACAGGGTCTGCTTGTGTGTCCTGTTAGGAGGTTTCAGACAAGCTATGCCTTTCAGGCCTAGCTTCTTTACTTTGGGAGTTATTGCTGGACGTTTAGCATGTTTTGAACTGCAGTCTGCTAGGGCCGAGAAAAGCACCGTAGGAGGTTCCAGGCATGTTCCCTCTTTCCAGGCAAAGGAAAAGGCTGAGAGCCAAAGTGACAGGGTCTGCTTGTGTGTCCTGTTAGGAGGTTTCAGACAAGCTATGCCTTTCAGTCCTAGCTTCTTTACTTTGGGAGTTATTGCTGGACGTTTAGCATGTTTTGAACTGCAGTCTGCTAGGGCCGAGAAAAGCACCGTAGGAGGTTCCAGGCATGTTCCCTCTTTCCAGGCAAAGGAAAAGGCTGAGAGCCAAAGTGACAGGGTCTGCTTGTGTGTCCTGTTAGGAGGTTTCAGACAAGCTATGCCTTTCATGCCTAGCTTCTTTACTTTGGGAGTTATTGCTGGACGTTTAGCATGTTTTGAACTGCAGTCTGCTAGGGCCGAGAAAAGCACCGTAGGAGGTTCCAGGCATGTTCCCTCTTTCCAGGCAAAGGAAAAGGCTGAGAGCCAAAGTGACAGCGTCTGCTTGTGTGTCCTGTTAGGAGGTTTCAGACAAGCTATGCCTTTCAGGCCTAGCTTCTTTACTTTGGGAGTTATTGCTGGACGTTTAGCATGTTTTGAACTGCAGTCTGCTAGGGCCGAGAAAAGCACCGTAGGAGGTTCCAGGCATGTTCCATCTTTCCAGGCAAAGGAAAAGGCTGAGAGCCAAAGTGACAGGGTCTGCTTGTGTGTCCTGTTAGGAGGTTTCAGACAAGCTATGCCTTTCAGGCCTAGCTTCTTTACTTTGGGAGTTATTGCTGGACGTTTAGCATGTTTTGAACTGCAGTCTGCTAGGGCCGAGAAAAGCACCGTAGGAGGTTCCAGGCATTTTCCCTCTTTCCAGGCAAAGGAAAAGGCTGAGAGCCAAAGTGACAGGGTCTGCTTGTGTGTCCTGTTAGGAGGTTTCAGACAAGCTATGCCTTTCAGGCCTAGCTTCTTTACTTTGGGAGTTATTGCTGGACGTTTAGCATGTTTTGAACTGCAGTCTGCTAGGGCCGAGAAAAGCACCGTAGGAGGTTCCAGGCATGTTCCCTCTTTCCAGGCAAAGGAAAAGGCTGAGAGCCAAAGTGACAGGGTCTGCTTGTGTGTCCTGTTAGGAGGTTTCAGACAAGCTATGCCTTTCAGGCCTAGCTTCTTTACTTTGGGAGTTATTGCTGGACGTTTAGCATGTTTTGAACTGCAGTCTGCTAGGGCCGAGAAAAGCACCGTAGGAGGTTCCAGGCATGTTCCCTCTTTCCAGGCAAAGGAAAAGGCTGAGAGCCAAAGTGACAGGGTCTGCTTGTGTGTCCTGTTAGGAGGTTTCAGACAAGCTATGCCTTTCAGGCCTAGCTTCTTTACTTTGGGAGTTATTGCTGGACGTTTAGCATGTTTTGAACTGCAGTCTGCTAGGGCCGAGAAAAGCACCGTAGGAGGTTCCAGGCATGTTCCCTCTTTCCAGGGAAAGGAAAAGGCTGAGAGCCCAAGTGACAGGGTCTGCTTGTGTGTCCTGTTAGGAGGTTTCAGACAAGCTATGCCTTTCAGGCCTAGCTTCTTTACTTTGGGAGTTATTGCTGGACGTTTAGCATGTTTTGAACTGCAGTCTGCTAGGGCCGAGAAAAGCACCGTAGGAGGTTCCAGGCATGTTCCCTCTTTCCAGGCAAAGGAAAAGGCTGAGAGCCAAAGTGACAGGGTCTGCTTGTGTGTCCTGTTAGGAGGTTTCAGACAAGCTATGCCTTTCAGGCCTAGCTTCTTTACTTTGGGAGTTATTGCTGGACGTTTAGCATGTTTTGAACTGCAGTCTGCTAGGGCCGAGAAAAGCACCGTAGGAGGTTCCAGGCATGTTCCCTCTTTCCAGGCAAAGGAAAAGGCTGAGAGCCAAAGTGACAGGGTCTGCTTGTGTGTCCTGTTAGGAGGTTTCAGACAAGCTATGCCTTTCAGGCCTAGCTTCTTTACTTTGGGAGTTATTGCTGGACGTTTAGCATGTTTTGAACTGCAGTCTGCTAGGGCCGAGAAAAGCACCGTAGGAGGTTCCAGGCATGTTCCCTCTTTCCAGGCAAAGGAAAAGGCTGAGAGCCAAAGTGACAGGGTCTGCTTGTGTGTCCTGTTAGGAGGTTTCAGACAAGCTATGCCTTTCAGGCCTAGCTTCTTTACTTTGGGAGTTATTGCTGGACGTTTAGCATGTTTTGAACTGCAGTCTGCTAGGGCCGAGAAAAGCACCGTAGGAGGTTCCAGGCATGTTCCCTCTTTCCAGGCAAAGGAAAAGGCTGAGAGCCAAAGTGACAGGGTCTGCTTGTGTGTCCTGTTAGGAGGTTTCAGACAAGCTATGCCTTTCAGGCCTAGCTTCTTTACTTTGGGAGTTATTGCTGGACGTTTAGCATGTTTTGAACTGCAGTCTGCTAGGGCCGAGAAAAGCACCGTAGGAGGTTCCAGGCATGTTCCCTCTTTCCAGGCAAAGGAAAAGGCTGAGAGCCAAAGTGACAGGGTCTGCTTGTGTGTCCTGTTAGGAGGTTTCAGACAAGCTATGCCTTTCAGGCCTAGCTTCTTTACTTTGGGAGTTATTGCTGGACGTTTAGCATGTTTTGAACTGCAGTCTGCTAGGGCCGAGAAAAGCACCGTAGGAGGTTCCAGGCATGTTCCCTCTTTCCAGGCAAAGGAAAAGGCTGAGAGCCAAAGTGACAGGGTCTGCTTGTGTGTCCTGTTAGGAGGTTTCAGACAAGCTATGCCTTTCAGGCCTAGCTTCTTTACTTTGGGAGTTATTGCTGGACGTTTAGCATGTTTTGAACTGCAGTCTGCTAGGGCCGAGAAAAGCACCGTAGGAGGTTCCAGGCATGTTCCCTCTTTCCAGGCAAAGGAAAAGGCTGAGAGCCAAAGTGACAGGGTCTGCTTGTGTGTCCTGTTAGGAGGTTTCAGACAAGCTATGCCTTTCAGGCCTAGCTTCTTTACTTTGGGAGTTATTGCTGGACGTTTAGCATGTTTTGAACTGCAGTCTGCTAGGGCC
>JAKCOZ010000995.1:0-31489 GCA_022605955.1 Rallus limicola
CTGCCTTTCACTGGGGTGACCCTCAGCATCCTGCACTCCCTTCCCTGCCTGTCACTGGGTGACCCACAGCATCCCCACCCTCCCTTCCCTGCCTGTCACTGGGGTGACCCTCAGCATCCCACCCTCCCTTCCCTGCCTGTCACTGGGGTGACCCTCAGCATCCCACCCTCCCTTCCCTGCCTGTCACTGGGGGTGACCCCACAGCATCCCACCCTCCCTTCCCTGCCTGTCACTGGGGGTGACCCCTCAGCATCCCACCCTCCCTTCCCTGCCTTTCACTGGCGTGACCCAACAGCATCCCACCCTCCCTTCCTGCCTGTCACTGGGGTGACCCACAGCATCCCACCCTCCCTTCCCTGCCTGTCACTGGGGTGACCCACAGCATCCCACCCTCCCTTCCCCTGCCTTTCACTGGGGTGACCCACAGCATCCTGCACTCCCTTCCCTGCCTGTCACTGGGGTGACCCTCAGCATCCTGCACTCCCTTCCCTGCCTTTCACTGGGGTGACCCTCAGCATCCCACCCTCCCTTCCCTGCCTTTCACTGGGGTGACCCACAGCCATCCCACCCTCCCTTCCCTGCCTTTCACTGGGTGACCCACAGCATCCCACCCTCCCTTCCCTGCCTGTCACTGGGGTGACCCACAGCATCACCCACCCTCCCTTCCCTGCCTTTCACTGGGGTGACCCACAGCATCCTGCACTCCCTTCCCTGCCTGTCACTGGGGTGACCCTCAGCATCCTGCACTCCCTTCCCTGCCTTTCACTGGGGTGACCCTCAGCATCCCACCCTCCCTTCCCTGCCTTTCACTGGGGTGACCCACAGCATCCCACCCTCCCTTCCCTGCCTTTCACTGGGGTGACCCACAGCATCCCACCCTCCCTTCCCTGCCTGTCACTGGGGTGACCCACAGCATCCTGCACTCCCTTCCCTGCCTGTCACTGGGGTGACCCACAGCATCCCACCCTCCCTTCCCTGCCTTTCACTGGGGTGACCCACAGCATCCCACCCTCCCTTCCCTGCCTGTCACTGGGGTGACCCACAGCATCCAACCCTCCCTTCCCTGCCTGTCACTGGGGTGACCCACAGCATCCCACCCTCCCTTCCCTGCCTTTCACTGGGGTGACCCACAGCATCCCACCCTCCCTTCCCTGCCTGTCACTGGGGTGACCCACAGCATCCCACCCTCCCTTCCCTGCCTTTCACTGGGGTGACCCACAGCATCCTGCACTCCCTTCCCTGCCTGTCACTGGGGTGACCCTCAGCATCCTGCACTCCCTTCCCTGCCTTTCACTGGGGTGACCCTCAGCATCCCACCCTCCCTTCCCTGCCTTTCACTGGGTGACCCACAGCATCCCACCCTCCCTTCCCTGCTTTCACTGGGGTGACCCACAGCATCCCACCCTCCCTTCCCTGCCTGTCACTGGGGTGACCCACAGCATCCCCCTCCCTTCCCTTGCCTTTCACTGGGGTGACCCACAGCATCCTGCACTCCCTTCCCTGCCTGTCACTGGGGTGACCCTCAGCATCCTGCACTCCCTTCCCTGCCTTTCACTGGGGTGACCCTCAGCATCCCACCCTCCCTTCCTGCCTTTCACTGGGGTGACCCACAGCATCCCACCCTCCCTTCCCTGCCTTTCACTGGGGTGACCCACAGCATCCCACCCTCCCTTCCCTGCCTGTCACTGGGGTGACCCACAGCATCCTGCACTCCCTTCCCTGCCTGTCACTGGGGTGACCCACAGCATCCCACCCTCCCTTCCCTGCCTTTCACTGGGGTGGACCCACAGCATCCCACCCTCCCTTCCCTGCCTTTCACTGGGGTGACCCACAGCATCCCACCCTCCCTTCCCTGCCTGTCACTGGGGTGACCCACAGCATCCCACCCTCCCTTCCCTGCCTGTCACTGGGGTGACCCACAGCATCCCACCCTCCTTCCCTGCCTGTCACTGGGGGTGACCCTCAGCATCCCCCCCTCCCTTCCCTGCCTGTCACTGGCGTGACCCACAGCATCCTGCACTCCCTTCCCTGCCTTTCACTGGGGTGACCCACAGCATCCCACCCTCCCTTCCCTGCCTTTCACTGGGGTGACCCACAGCATCCTGCACTCCCTTCCCTGCCTGTCACTGGGGTGACCCACAGCATCCCACCCTCCCTTCCCTGCCTGTCACTGGGGTGACCCACAGCATCCTGCACTCCCTTCCCTGCCTTTCACTGGGGTGACCCACAGCATCCCACCCCTCCCTTCCCTGCCTTTCACTGGGGTGACCCACAGCATCCCACCCTCCCTTCCCTGCCTGTCACTGGGGTGACCCACAGCATCCCACCCTCCCTTCCCTGCCTTTCACTGGGGTGACCCACAGCATCCTTCCCGCTGCCCCCAAAGCATGATGGGAACATCCCGGCAGCAACTCTAGGGGGGAAGGAGGGGATGCTCTCCCCTCTCTCCCCCCCCCCCCCCCCCCCTCCACACCTCATCCTTACCTTGAAGAAGCCCTTGCAGCCCTCGCAGGTGCGCACCGCCGTAGTGCTGGCAGGACGCGTTGTCCCCCGCAGACGGCGCAGCGACCCTCGCTGGCCCCGGGGCTGCGCGCCTTGGCCGGGCTCAGCGTCGGCCCCTCCAGCAGAGGTGAGGTCGGGGGGGCCAAGGGCAACCCAGCAAAGCCCCCCCGGGGAGCCCTGAGTTAGGGCGAAGGCGTCCGTATCCAGCAACCGTGGGTCCAGGCGGGGTGAAGGGGCCCGGCTGCCCTTTTCAAGCTCCCCGGGGACCCGCCGGGGTTGGGTGCTGGGGTGCTGAAGGTGAAGAAGGGGGGTTGCGACCCTCCCCCTTTAACCGGCTCGGCCCAGGGCCGCCCACCCCTCATAGTTCGGAGGGGGGGAGTAGGCCCAAAGGAGCTCTCCCAGCCCGGCGCTGGAGGAGGCTGGAAGCTGGGCGTAGCGGGTGAGGGGATGGAGCAGGGGCTGCCGTAACAGTCTGAGCCGCTGGAGGAGAGGGTCCTCATCCTGCTGCCCCCCGAAAGCACCGGGGGTAGCAGCCATAGACCTGGAAGTCCTCCAGCTTGAAGGCGGCAGCGGTGGCGGTGGGCTGGCTGCCGGCTGGCAGCTGGTAGAGGAAGGCGTCGAACTCCCCGGCGTAGCCTTCCATGAAGGTGCTGAAGCTGGGCAGGGCAGGGGCAGCTGCCAGGTCGGCTCCAGCCACCTCCATGGGGAAGCGCCCGGCCTCGGGGCTGAGCAGCTCAGCTGGGTAGGCGCTCGCAGGGGCCCAGGGTGCCGTACTGCGCCTGGATGCAGGGCATCTCTGCGGGGGAGAGGGGAGCGTCAAAGGCTGGGGACCCCACCGCTGTACACACACACACACACACCCCCCCAGCCCCCAGCTTCTGGGGGAGATGGACAATGAGGGGGGGGTTGGGTTTCCCCAGGATCCCCCTTGCAAGCTGTTAGGGCTGGACCCGGACCCCCCCCCCCCGGGGGTGCTGGGTGCCCAGGGTTGTCCCCAGGAAAGGTCACGCCGCAGCCAATGGGAGCAAAGGACATTCCCCAAAACGCTGGCTTAGCAAAGAGGCCGAAAGGGAAGGAGGGAGGAATGCGGCCGGTGGATTCCCAAGCCCTGGGCTGCCTTGGGGGAAGCCAGAGCCGGGGTTGAACTGGGAGCTTGAGAGAACCCAATTCCATCCCCCATTCCCCCATTTCAGAGCCTTTGGGAAGAAGCAAAGGCAGCCAGACCTGCTGGGTGCGGGGATGGGGGGGGAGAGGAGCCCACTCCCACTGTCCCCACAGCCCCCCAACCCGGTCCCTACGGGGGCTTGCACCGAGCCGTAACAGGAGTCCCAGGTCCAGCTGAAAGCCAAGCCAGGAGTGACCCTTGATGGCAAGATGATAATGTAATTCATCTCCCAGACCTTTAAAGGTCACGCTGAGCCTGTGCGCCGCTGCGGCCCCGGCACACAACCAACTGCCAGCTCACCCAGCCACCCCCCCCCCCGGCTTCCCCCAGCCAAGTCTGGGGGGGGCAGCTTTTGCTGGTGCCCAGAAAACCGATCCCCACCCAGGGACCTGGGTTTAAAAATACCCAACCTGGATCCAACCCTGGCACCTTTTTGGGGTGGCACCAGCTCACTGCCACTTCCCGGTGCCGCCGCCCCAGGGGGGGGCTGTGCCAAGGACTGGGGTAGGTGGGGGATGGTGACCCCCCCCCCTTCCCCAGCTTGGAGCTGGAAGGCATGGGGCCACACTGGGGCTGTGGTGGTGGGGAACACCAGCTCTGCCCCTGGCAGGTTCTTCCGTGCTGGCATGCAAATCCTGGCTGTGCCATGCAAAGCCTTGACCCTTCCCACCACCCCGCCGTGGCAGCGCTGGTGCAGCTCCCTCTTCCTTATCCCAACGCTTTTGGGGGTGTTCCCCTACCACCACCCCCCACACACTTGCCACGACACCCCTCACAACCCCCTCCAAGGTCCCCAGGTCCCCCACAGCCAGGCAGGAACGGCAGCGTCCTCGTGCCCAGGCCTGGAGGTTGGTGGCAGCTGCTGGCACGGGGCCCCCCCGGGCGTGAGGGAGCAGCCGGCAGCACCGGAGGGGGGGGGGGTGTGGGCATGTGTGTGGGGGCACGAACGCTGCCCACTCCCCCCCCCAACCCTCCCCCCCCCCCCGCCTGCACCTGCTGCTCTGCCTCACCAAAACACAAGCGCTGCCAGCCTGCGTGGGTGGGGGGCTGCCTGCCCCCCCCCCCCCTCACCCCCCGGCGTGGTTGGCACTGGTGTCCCCCCCCCCCCGTGCCCAGGGCTGCTGGGGCAATGCCCAGTTTTGGGGGATGGCTCTGACCCCCCTCCTACCCCCCCCCCCAGTACACAGCTCCCCACCACTGCAGCCGACCCGGTGGGGGGATGGGGGGGGGGGTGGGGGGGATGAGGGGGGGGGTGGGGGGGAAGGGGGGGGGTCCCGGCTGCGGGGATCAGCCCAGCCCCGGCCCCGCAGCCCGGTACAGCCCGGGGGCAGCCCCGAGAAACGGCTCCGGCCCCGCACGGCTCCTCCCGGATACCCGGCACCGGGGGTCTACCCGCTCCCCCCCGCGCCTCCCCCCCGGTGCCACCGGGTACCCCTAAGGCCAGCCCCGCACGGCACCGGGACCCCCCGGCTCTCCCCCCCCGGTGCCACCGGGACACACGCACTTCGCGGGACGCCCCGAGCCTCCGGTGCCGCCGGACACCCGACCCGGCTCCCCCCCGCTGTCCCCAGGACACCCGGTTCTCCTCGGTGCCCACCGGGACGGCCCGATCCCCGAGCGCTTCGCGGGACGTTCGGTGCCCTGAGCCCACGGCGGGTGCCACCGGGACCCCCCCGGCTCCCCCCCCGGTGCCACCGGGACATCCGAAGCGATTCCCCTTTCCCGTGACTCCGGGACGCCCGACCCCGGCTCTTCCCCCGGTGCCACCGGCACTCCCGACCCCCGGGCACTTCACCCTCCGCCACTCACCCCCGGGGACCCCCGCACACCGCCACCGGGACACCCTCCCCGGTGCTCTCACCCACCTCCCCAACCCCCATCCCCGGTGGGGATGTCCCACCCGCGCTGTGCTTCCCGCATCCCTCCGGTCCCCGCGCATCCCTCCGGTCCCCCCGCATCCCTCCTGTCCCCCCGCATCCCTCCGGTCCCGCCGCATCCCTCCGGTCCCCCCCGCATCCCTCCTGTCCCCGCGCATCCCTCCGGTCCCCGCCGCATCCCTCCGGTCCCCCCGCATCCCTCCGGTCCCCGCGCATCCCTCCTGTCCCGCCGCATCCCTCCGGTCCCCCCCGCATCCCTCCGGTCCCCGCCGCATCCCTCCTGTCCCCCCGCATCCCTCCGGTCCCCCCGCATCCCTCCGGTCCCCGCGCATCCCTCCTGTCCCCCCGCATCCCTCCGGTCCCCGCGCATCCCTCCGGTCCCCCCGCATCCCTCCTGTCCCCCCGCATCCCCTCCGGTCCCCGCGCATCCCCTCCGGTCCCCCCGCATCCCCTCCGGTCCCCGCGCATCCTCCGGTCCCCCCGCATCCCTCCGGTCCCCGCGCATC
Organism: Rallus limicola; assembly: GCA_022605955.1. Lineage (NCBI taxonomy): Eukaryota > Metazoa > Chordata > Aves > Gruiformes > Rallidae > Rallus > Rallus limicola. Next base: position 6,051 of record JAKCOZ010000995.1, read on the forward strand.
CCCGGTGCCGCTCGTACCCGGGTGCCGGCGCTGCGGCGTTGATGGGTTGAGGGGCGGCGGAGGGGGGGTGTGTGTGTGTGTTTGGGGGGGGGGGGATGGATGGCTCTGGGGTCCCTCTGCCGCCGCCGCCGTGCGGGCTCCGCCGGGCTCCGGCCCCGCCACTACATTCTCTTAAGCGCTCGGTGACGCGCGGGGCGGCGGCGCGGGCCCCGTGACGCACGGCGGCGCGGGGGGGGGGGGGAGGGGGGGGCGGTTCCGGCGGGGGGCGCGGCCGTGACGCACGAGGGGTTCCATTGACGCAACCGCGGCGCCCGCGCTAAAAATACCGCGCGAGGCCCCCGGCTAAAAATAGAGCGGGCGCCCCCCCCCTCCTCCCCCCCCCCCCTCCTCCTCCTCCTCCATCCCCCCCCCCCCTTCCCCCGCCTCTCCCGGGCTCCCGGGCCGCCGCCGGGGGAAGGGAAGGGAAGGAAAGGGGAGGAGGGGGGGGGGAGCGGGGGGGGAGGTCCCGGTGTTGGGATGGCTGGTGGGATCCCCCGGTGTTGGTAACCCCCCCCCCTCGGCGCCGGTACCGCACTCGGTGTGGGTACGTCGGTGCTGCCACCCCCCGGTGCCCACCTCTCCCGTGCCCCCTCGGTGCTGGCATCCCTCGTGTCCCCCTCTCCGGTGCCCCTTCGGTGCTGGCATCCCCGGTGTTCCCGCAGTGACCGCTACCTCCAGTGCCCCTGTCCCCCAGTGCCCCCCCATCGCCAGTGCCCCCCCCATCCCCGGTGCCCCCGTCCCCCAGTGCCCCTCATCACCGGTGCCCGTCATCCCAAGTGCCCCCCATCCCCAGTGCCCCCCCATCCCCAGCGCCCCCCATCCCCGGTGCACCCCACCCCAAGTGCCCCCCATCCCCGGTGCACCCCATCCCCGGCGCCCCCCATCCCCAGTGCCCCCCTCATCCCTGGTGCCCCCCCCACCCCAAGTGCCCCCCATCCCCAGTGCCCCCCATCTCCAGTGCCCCTCATCTCCAGTGCCCCCCATCCCCGGTGCCCCCCATCCCCGGTGCACCCCACCCCAAGTGCCCCCCATCCCCGGTGCACCCCATCCCCGGCGCCCCCCATCCCCAATGCCCCTCATCTCCAGCGCCCCCCATCCCCGGTGCACCCCACCCCAAGTGCCCCTCATCCCCGGTGCACCCCATCCCCGGTGCCCCCCATCCCCAGTGCCCCCCATCCCCAGTGCCCCCCATCCCCAGCGCCCCCCATCCCCGGTGCACCCCACCCCAAGTGCCACCCATCCCCGGTGCCCCCCATCCCCAGTGCCCCCATCCCCAGCGCCCCCCCATCCCCGGTGCACCCCACCCCAAGTGCCCCCCATCCCCGTGCACCCCATCCCCGGCGCCCCCCATCCCCAATGCCCCTCATCTCCAGCGCCCCCCATCCCCGGTGCACCCCACCCCAAGTGCCCCTCATCCCCGGTGCACCCCATCCCCCGGTGCCCCCCATCCCCAGTGCCCCCTCATCTCCGGTGCCCCCCATCCCCGGTGCCCCCCACCCAAGTGCCCCCCCATCCCCAGTGCCCCCCCATCCCCAGTGCCCCTCATCTCCAGTGCCCCCCATCCCGGTGCACCCCATCCCCAGCGCACCCCATCCCCGGTGCACCCCATCCCTAGTGCCCCCCATCCCCAACGCCCCCAATCCCTAGTGCCCCCCATCCCCAGTGCCCCTTATCCCTGATGCCCTTCATCCCCGGTGCCCCCCATCCCCGGTGTCCCCCATCCCCAGTGCGAACATCCCCAGCGCCCCCCATCCCCAGTGCCCCCCATCCCTGGTGCCCCCTCGGTGCTGGCATCCCCGGTGCCCCCCATCCCCCGGTGCCCCCCTCTCCGGTGCCCCCCATCCCCGGTGCCGCTGTTCCCGGTGCTCCCCCCGTGTCCCCGGTGCCCTGCGCCCATCCGAGCCGCTCCCCCCTCCCCCCCCACCCCAACCCCCCACTTTCCCCCTTCCCCCACCCGGTGGGACCCCCGCTTCCCCCCCTCACCCCCCCCCCCACCCCCCACCCCCCCGCCCGGTCCCCGCGGGGAGACCCTGGCCGGGGCGATGGAAAGAGCGGCGGCTGCTGGCGAGCGCCCAGCGCCGGGAACACCGCCCGCGGGCTGGAAAGATGAGCTCAGCCCGTGCGGGGCCGGGGCCAGGCCCGGCGGGAGGGCGAGGGACAACCGGGGAGGGAACCGGTTCCCCCAACCCCCGGTACTCGCTTTCCCGGGGAGGGGCGGGGGGGGAGGGGGGGGAGGTGGGGGGGGAACCCTGTCCGGCAGCTCCGTTAGTGTCACCCCCAGTAATGCCACCCGGGATGCCAGCCCTGGGCGATGTCCCCTGTTAGTGTCCCCCCCCCCTTTCGTGCCCCTCCCCCCCACCCCCCCCCAGCTATTCCCCTCGGTAGCGGCTGACACCCCCCCCTCCTCCCCACCTCCCCCCCCACCTCGGCCCCGTCGGGGAACCCGGTGCCGCCGGGGATGGGGGGGTCGGGCACTGGTCCATCCCCGGGGCGTCGGGGCGGCACGGAGCTGCAGGGACCCCCCAGCCCCCCCCCCCCCCTCCTCCCTCCCCCCCCCTGCCCGGGGACACCCCGGCCCCGCAAGGAGCGAAGCACCGGGGGGAGGGGGGGGCTCGGCACCCGCACTCTGTGGGTACCGAGGGTGGCGGTCAGGGGCCGGGGGCCGTCGCCGGGCCCCCGCCCCCCCTCGCCCCCCCCCCCCCCGTTACCTCGCTCCCGCCCCAGGTCCCGGCGCCGCGCGGCCCCGCGCGCAGCCCGCCCCAGGCGGGGGCCCCCGTGACGTCACACCTGGCCGCTGACGTTGCCGGGATCCCGAGGCATCACCGGAACCGCCCCCGCGGGGATCCCCCCCCCCCCCCCCCCGGCCTCGGCTGGGATTTACCGGGGTCCCCGCACCCCGTGATCGGTATCAGGGCTCGTCCCGGGGCTGCGGCTGCTGCGAACCGGGGGCAACCGGGGGCGGGTGGTGCCTGCCCCGTGCTGGGCTGAGGCAGCAGCCGGTGCCACCCGGGGGGGCACAGCCCTGGGGCAGGGGCAGGCCGGGGGGTCCCGGTCTGTCGGGGCTCCTGGCGCTATTGGGGGTCCTGGTGCTGTTGGGGGTCTGGGGGCTGTTGGGGGTCTGGGGATTGTTGGGGGTCCTGGCACCCTTGGGGGGTCAGGGCTTCTGGGGTTCCCAGGGCTGGTGGGGGTCCTGGTGCTTTTGGGGGTCTGGGGGTTGCTTGGGGTCTGGGGGCACCCTTGGGGGTCCCGGGGCTTCTGGGGGTTCCAGTGCTGTTGAGGGTCTGGGGGTTGTTGGGGGGCTGGGGGCTGTTTGGGGTCTGGGGGGTGTTGGGAGTCCTGGCACCCTTGGGGGGTCAGGGCTTCTGGGGTTCCCAGGGCTGGTGTGGGTCCTGGTGCTGTTGGGGGTCTGGGGGTTGCTTGGGGTCTGGGGACAGCTTGGGGTCTGGGGGCACCCTTGGGGGTCCCGGGGCTTCTGGGGGTTCCAGCGCTGGTTAGGGTCTGGGGGTTGTTGGGGGTCTGGGGATTGTTGGGGGTCCTGGGACTGTTGGGCATCTGGGGGCTGTTGGGGGTCCCAGCACTGGTGGGGGTCCCAGCTCTGTCAGGGGTCTGGCACTGTTGGGGGTCCTGGGGCTGTTAGGGGTCTGGGGGCTATCAGGGGTCCTGGCACCCTTGGGGGTCCCAGAGCTTCTGGGGGTCTCAGCGCTGTCAGGGGTCCTGGCGCTGTTGGGGGTCTGGGGGCTGTTGGGGGTCCCGAAGCCATCTCCAGTGGGGTCCCTGAGCACGGGCAGCCCCATCCCCCTCCCACCCCCCCCCCTGCATCCCAGGCGGTGGCAGCGCTGCCGGCAGCTCTGGGGGGGGGGGGTGATGCCAGCAGCCCCCGCACCCGGGATTAGCTGTACCCCGGGAGAGGCCGCGGGGCCTGCCCGGCTCCGGGGGAGGAAACACGAGCCCAGACACCCCGACAAGGCCGCAGGGAGAGGCCCCCCGGCTCCCTCAAACCCAGGGTGGGGGGAGGCCAGTTCCCCCCATCACACCCCACTGAGGGGGTGGGGACACGCAGCCAACCAGCCGTCCCCTTCCCGCTGCCCCCCAGCACCCATCGTGTAGCTGGGGTTTGGGTGGGTGTCAGGGCTGGGTGGGTGCCAGGGGGGCTTGCGGGGTGCCCGCGAGTGCCCACTTGGGTGGGTGTCAGGGCTGGGTGGGTGCCAGGGGGGGTTGCGGGGTGCCCGTGAGCGCCCACTTGGGTGGGTGTCAGGGCTGGGTGGGTGCCAGGGGGCTTGTGGGGTGCCCGTGAGCACCCACTTGGGTGGGTGTCAGGGCTGGGTGGGTGCCAGGGGGGGTTGCGGGGTGCCCGTGAGCGCCCACTTGGGTGGGTGTCAGGGCTGGGTGGGTGCCAGGGGGGCTTGCGGGGTGCCCGTGAGCGCCCACTTGGGTGGGTGTCAGGGCTGGGTGGGTGCCAGGGGGGGTTGCGGGGTGCCCGTGAGCGCCCACTTGGGTGGGTGTCAGGGCTGGGTGGGTGCCAGGGGGGGTTGCGGGGTGCCCGTGAGCGCCCACTTGGGTGGGTGTCAGGGCTGGGTGTGTGCCAGGGGGGGTTGCGGGGTGCCCGTGAGCGCCCACTTGGGTGGGTGTCAGGGCTGGGTGGGTGCCAGGGGGGCTTGCGGGGTGCCCGTGAGCGCCCACTTGGGTGGGTGTCAGGGCTGGGTGGGTGCCAGGGGGGGTTGCGGGGTGCCCGTGAGCGCCCACTTGGGTGGGTGTCAGGGCTGGGTGGGTGCCAGGGGGGGTTGCGGGGTGCCCGTGAGCGCCCACTTGGGTGGGTGTCAGGGCTGGGTGGGTGCCAGGGGGGCTTGCGGGGTGCCCGCGAGCGCCCACTTGGGTGGGTGTCAGGGCTGGGTGGGTGCCAGGGGGGGTTGCGGGGTGCCCGCGAGTGCCCACTTGGGTGGGTGTCAGGGCTGGGTGGGTGCCAGGGGGGCTTGCAGGGTGCCCGTGAGCTGGGTGGTGGTTGCTGGGTGCTCCGGGCCTGCCCTGGCTCCCTGCCCTGGGCCTATATTTGTCGGTAATGACAGGCTGCTCCCAGGCGTTCCTAGGCCATACTAGGCCTCACCGGCACTGCGGGTGCCACGAGCCACCCCGGTGCCCAGCCCCGGGCACACACGGCCTCAGGTCGGGGCTAAAAAAAGCTCTGCGTGGGGTGGCAGCTGCTGCAGAGAAGGGGGGGGGGAGAAGGAAAGGGGGTGGGGGGGTCCCAATCCCATGACGGGGACGGGGTGCCCCGACCCTGGCAAGGCGCGGGCGGGCGCTGTGAGCGCGGCCCTGGGAGCCAGACCATAAATGTCCAAGCACGGAGCCATCCTGGAACGGGGACAAGGCAGGAGAAGCAGGAGCTGGCCTGGGCCCCACGCACACGTGCACGCACGTGGCACACGTATGCACACGCAGGCCCCGTGGCAACACGCAGCCAACACGTGTGCGTGTGTGTGTGTGTGTGTGCACCCCCACTCCAGTTCCCCCCCCCCATAGCCCCAGAAGGGGGGGGTCTGAGCCATGGCTGGACACCCCTAGACTGAGCTGTGGGGGTTCATCGGGGGGTCCCCAAATATGTAACAGTGCCCAGGCACAGAGCAGCATGAGGCAGAGGGGAAACTGAGGCACGGGGCCTGTGGCTGGGTGCTGTCAGTCAGTGTTTACATGGAGTGCTTGGGCAAGGCCGTCCCTGGACACCCCTGGGGGTGATTGCTGCAGGAGATGGGGGGGGGGGGGTCTCTGCACCCTAAAGCCTCAGGGTGCTGCCTCAGTGGGACGAGGCGGGGTGACGATGACCCCCGTGCCCGTCCCGCTCCCCGTGGGCACCTCGAGCCGGCGCAGGCGGAAGAGCTCGGGGTGGGACCCACTTCCCGCCGGCTACCGGAGGAAGCGGGGCAGGAAGGGCCTGACCGGGGCCCCGCAGCCCCGGGACAGAGCCCACGGCACCGGGGGGCTGCTGGGGGTGTGGGGATGGGGGGGTTGGGGGTCCCCATGAGCCCACCCCGGGGGCAGAGTGACACCCACCACCCCAAGGCCTTTCCGCCTGGGCGGGCAGGGGGGAGCACAATGGAGGGGTGTGTGGGGGGGGAGGATTGAGCCTGGTGGGTTCCCTGAGGGCTCCATCACCCCCCCCAGGGGTCTGTGGCTTGTCCCCCCCCCCCCCCCAAAACCAGCCAGACGCCGCTGCAAAAAGTCTCTGTATTGGCGAGCGCCAAGCGAGCAACACGGTACAAAACCCCTGGGTGGGGGGGGGAGATGGGACCCCCCGTGACCCCTGACCCGGGACAGACAGACAGACAGACAGACAGACACACACACGCCCCCCCCCCCCGCCCCCCTTCCCAATCCCCGTGCCCCCAGCAAGGGGGGGGGGCACCGATTTCCTGAGATGAGCGGTGGCTTCGTGAGCCACCTTGGGGAAGGGTCCCGTGTCCCCACCCTCGGTGCCACGACCCCCACGGCCTGGGGGGGTGTGGGGGGGGGGGTAGCTGAGCTGGGACCCCTGAGAGAGCTGAGCTGGGACCCCCAGGGGCTGAGCCGGGACCCCCATAGGGGCTTAGCTGGGACCCCAGGGGGTGTGGGGGGGTTTCTGAGCCAGGACCCCTGGGGGGCCCGAGCTGGGACCCCGATGAGGGGTCTGAGATGGGACCCCCAGGGTGGGTGCAGGTTGAGCTGGGACCCCTGGGGGGCTGAGCCAGGATCCTCAGTGGGGGCAGGGGGAGCTGAGCCAGGACTCTCACGGGGGGGTCTGGGTTGAACCGGGACCCCCTGGGGGTGTGGGGGGCTTCTGAGCCAGGACCCCTGGGGGGGGCTGAGCTGGGACTCCCACGAGGGGTCTGGGATGGGACCCCCAGGGAGTGCAGGTTGAGCTGGGACCCCCCAGGGTGGGTGCGGGTTGAGCCGGGACCCCTGGGGGGCTGAGCCGGGACCCTCAGCAGGGGGGGGGGAGCTGAGCCAGGACTCCCAGGGGGGTCCGGGTTGAGCCTGGGGGTGGGGGGGATGGGATGCTGAGCTGGGACCCCCCGGGGGGGCCACCCCCACGGCCGGTTTTGGGGGGTATGGGGGGCACCCAGGCCCCTGCAATAAATAAATAAATAGGCTGAGGGAGGAATATGGGGGGGGGGGGGGCGCGGGTGACCCCCCCCCCACCTTAGAGCTGGCTCTCCTCCTCCTCCAGCGCCCGGTTCAGTCCTGGGATGAACTTGAGCAGCCGCCGTCGGAAGCTGCTGTGCCGGCCCTTGCGGGGGGGGGTCGCCCCTTCCCCGGGGTCCCCAGCCCGAGCCCACAAACGCCCCGCAGCCCCCGGGCCCCCCCCACATTTGAGGCTGGCGCTGCGGGCCAAGGGGGGCCGGGGGCGTGGTGGGGGGGGGGGCGGGACCTTCTCTGTCGCCGTCCTTGTCGCCGTCGGGGAAGAGGCAGGTCTGGTAGAGGGAGTCGTCGCTGCCGCAGGCGCTGGAGTGGGGGGAACCCCCCGGGAGCCCCCCCGGGAGCCCCCCCTCAGCCTGTAGGCACCAGCGCAGCGACTCCAGCGTGTCGTAGATGCTGGGGTCCTTGGCCACCACGCCTGATGGGGGGGGGGGGATACACATCCAGAGAGGGGAGGGGGTTAGGGGGTACCCCAAACTATCCATCCCCCACCCCCCATAACCCCCCCCCCCCCCCGCATAATCCCCCCCCCCAAGTCCCCACTCACCCCTCACCAGCCGCTGCTCCTGCACCATCAGCGAGCGGTACTCCCCCCACTTCTCATAGAGGGTTTGCTGTGAGGGGGGGGGGGGTTGTTGTGTGAAGACCCTCTGGAGGGGTCCCCAACACACCCCCCACCCCCAGCATCCCCTCCCCCGCCCCCCCCGTCCCCCTCCCCCCTCACCTTCAGGTACTGCAGCCGGGCCTCCAGCTCAGCCCTGCGGATGGACGTCCCGTAGAGCGTGTCAAGGCTGCGGGGCAGCTGCTGTCAGTGGGTTTTGGGGAGGGGTTGCCTCCTGCACCCCAGCACCCAGGCACCTCACCCTGCTGCACCCCAACATCCCAGCACCCAGGCACCTCACCCTCCTGCACCCCAACACCCCAGCACCCTGGCACCTCACCTTCCTGCACCCCAGCACCCAGGCACCTCACCCTCCTGCACCCCAACATCCCTGTACCCAGGCACCTCACCCTCCTGCACCCCAACATCCCAGCACCCTGGCACCTCATTCTCCTGCACCCCAACATCCCAGCACCCAGGCACCTCACCCTCCAGCACCCCAACATCCCAGCACCCTGGCACCTCACCCTCCTGCACCCCAACATCCCAGCACCCAGGCACCTCACCCTCCTGCACCCCAACATCCCAGCACCCTGGCACCTCATCCTCCTGCACCCCAACATCCCAGCACCCTGGCACCTCATTCTCCTGCACCCTAACATCCCTGTACCCAGGCACCTCACCTTCCTGCACCCCAGCTCCCAGGCACCTCACCCTCCTGCACCCCAGCATCTCAGCACCCTGGCACCTCACCCTCCTGCACCCCAACATCCAGGCACCCTGGCACCTCACTCTCCTGCACCCCAGCACCCTGGCACCTCACCCTCCTGCACCCCAGCACCTCAGCACCCAGGCACCTCATCTTCCTGCACCCCAACATCCCTGTACCCAGGCACCTCACCCTCCTGCACCCCAACATCCCAGCACCCTGGCACCTCATTCTCCTGCACCCTAACATCCCTGTACCCAGGCACCTCACCCTCCTGCACCCCAGCATCTCAGCACCCAGGCACCTCACCCTCCTGCACCCCAGCATCCCAGCACCCTGGCACCTCATCCTCCTGCACCCCAACATCCCAGCACCCTGGCACCTCATTCTCCTGCACCCTAACATCCCTGTACCCAGGCACCTCACCCTCCTGCACCCCAGCATCTCAGCACCCAGGCACCTCACCCTCCTGCACCCCAGCATCCCAGCACCCTGGCACCTCATCCTCCTGCACCCCAACATCCCAGCACCCTGGCACCTCATTCTCCTGCACCCTAACATCCCTGTACCCAGGCACCTCACCTTCCTGCACCCCAGCTCCCAGGCACCTCACCCTCCTGCACCCCAACATCCAGGCACCCTGGCACCTCACTCTCCTGCACCCCAGCACCCTGGCACCTCACCCTCCTGCACCCCAGCACCTCAGCACCCAGGCACCTCATCTTCCTGCACCCCAACATCCCTGTACCCAGGCACCTCACCCTCCTGCACCCTAACATCCCTGTACCCAGGCACCTCACCCTCCTGCACCCTAACATCCCTGTACCCAGGTACCTCACCTTCCTGCACCCCAGGCACCCCAGCACCTCATCCTCCTGCACCCCAGCACCCTGGCACCTCACCCTCCTGCACCCCAGAACCCCAGCACCCTGGCACCTCACCCTCCTGCACCCCTGCATCTCAGCACCCTGGCACCTCACCCTCCTGCACCCCAGGCACCTCACCCTGCTGCACCCCAGCATCCCAGCACCCAGGCACCTCATCCTCCTGCACCCCAGCATCTCAGCACCCTGCACCCCAGCACCCAGGCACCCAGGCACCTCACCCTCCTGCACCCCAGGCACCTCACCCTGCTGCACCCCAGCACCCAGGCACCTCACCCTGCTGCACCCCAGCATCCCAGCACCCAGGCACCTCACCCTCCTGCATCCCTGGCACCTCACCCTGCTGCACCCCAGCAACCCAGCAACCAGGCACCTCACCCCCCTGCCCCCCAGCAGCCAGGCCAGCCCGGTGCCCCCCGCTCACCGCAGGACGTTGCCTGAACTCCTGATGATCTCCACGATCTCCCGGTGCCGGATGCCCTCCACGTTCAGCCCGTTCACCCCCGTGATGGTGTCCCCTGACAGAGGGGGTAGTGGGGGGAATGGATGGGTTTAGGGATGCCAGGGACACCCCCCCCCACCCCCACCCCTTCCCCCAGCCCCCCACCCTGGGGATGTGCTCACCAGCCTTGAGTCCTGCTGCCTCTGCTGGGCTCCCCCCATGCACCCTGCACACGAAGGTGAACATCTCCACGCTGTTCCTGTCCTGGTGGTGCAGCCCATAGGTCTGAAATTTGGGGAGGGGGTCGCTGGGGAGGGGTGTGGGGACACCCCAACTTCAGGGGTGTATCCCCCCCCCCCCCCAAACAGCAGCCACGAGGTGGTAATTACAGCAGCTCCTTGATCCCAGGGGATGTGGGGCAGCACCCCAGCCCTGGGGTGGGGGGAGAGGATCTCACCCCAGATGGATGCACCCCAAAAGGGGCCCCCCCCCCCACCCCCGGGCTGCCCCCCCCGCCCCCCCCCCGTGGCGGCTGGGGGAGGTTTTGGTAACCAGGCAGCTCTGTCAGGGCTAAAAATAACCCCTGGCTCAGCCACAGCTTAAAAATACCCTGGATGCAAAGCAAGGTGCAGGCTGGGGGCGTGGCGGGGCACCCAGGCACCTCACCCTGCTGCACCCCAGCACCCAGCACCCAGGCACCTCACCCTGCTGCACCCCAACATCCCAGCACCCAGGCACCTCACCCTGCTGCACCCCAACATCCCAGCACCCAGGCACCTCACCCTCCTGCACCCCAGCACCCCAGCACCCAGGCACCTCACCCTGCTGCACCCCAGCACCCCAACACCTCAGCACCCAGACACCTCACCCTGCTGCACCCCAGCACCCCAACATCCCAGCACCCAGGCACCTCACCCTGCTGCACCCCAGCACCCCAACATCCCAGCACCCAGGCACCTCACCCTGCTGCACCCCAGCACCCCAACATCCCAGCACCCAGGCACCTCACCCTCCTGCACCCCAGCACCCCAACATCCCAGCACCCTGGCACCTCACCCTGCTGCACCCCAGCACCCAGCACCCAGGCACCTCACCCTGCTGCACCCCAGCACCTAGCACCCAGGCACCTCACCCTGCTGCACCCCAACATCCCAGCACCCAGGCACCTCACCCTGCTGCACCCCAGCACCCCAACGTCCCAGCACCCAGGCACCTCACCCTGCTGCACCCCAGCACCCCAGCATCCCAGCACCCTGGCACCTCACCCTGCTGCACCCCAGCACCCCAACATCCCAGCACCCTGGCACCTCACCCTGCTGCACCCCAGCACCCCAACATCCCAGCACCCTGGCACCTCACCCTGCTGGACCCCAACATCCCAGCACCCAGGTACCTCACCCTGCTGCACCCCAGCACCCAGCACCCAGGCACCTCACCCTGCTGCACCCCAGAATCCAGCACCCAGGCACCTCACCCTGCTGCACCCCAGCACCCCAACATCCCAGCACCCAGGCACCTCACCCTGCTGCACCCCAGCACCCCAACATCCCAGCACCCAGGCACCTCACCCTGCTGCACCCCAGAATCCAGCACCCAGGCACCTCACCCTCCTGCACCCCAGCACCCCAACATCCCAGCACCCAGGCACCTCACCCTGCTGCACCCCAGAATCCAGCACCCAGGCACCTCACCCTGCTGTACCCCAACATCCCAGCACCCAGGCACCTCACCCTGCTGCACCCCAGAATCCAGCACCTCAGCAGCTCACCCTGCTGCACCCCAGCACCCCAACATCCCAGCACCCTGGCACCTCACCCTCCTGCACCCCAGAATCCAGCACCCAGACACCTCACTCTCCTGCACCCCAACACCCCAGCACCTCACCCTCCTGCACCCCAGCATCTCAGCACCCCGACACCCCAACATCCCAGCACCCTGGAACCCCAGACCCCCCAGCACCCCTGTCACTCCTGCACCCCAGGCACCCCGACACCCACCTGGATCTCAAAGCCAAAGGTCTCTTCCGCCGCCTTCTCCAGCGTCACCACCCTCCTGAGGACACGAGGGTGGGGGACAAGGCTGAGCATCCCCCCCCAGCACCCCCCTGCCCTCCCCCCCCCCCCACCCCAGACTTGGGCACCTCTCTAATGAAGCTTTGGGGTTGGGGCTTCCTCTGTGCTGGGGATGGGGTCCCCCCCCACCCCCACCCCCCCTCACTGGAGGGGTGCTGACCCCCAGGCTGGCCCTGGCAGCCTGTCCCATGGGTGCCAGCCATGCTCCCCGTGGGGTTTTGGGGTGCCAGGGTGCTCTGACCCCATCATTGCTCCCACCCACCCACCCACCCCAGCGTCCCCCCGGAGTTGTGTCTGGGTGGGTGGGGGCTGAGCCCCAAACTGGTTAGGACCCAGCCCCCAGCCCCCAGGATATGTGTGTGTGTGTCCCCCCCCCCAATTATTGGGGCCCAGCCCCTGTCCCTACCTGTGCTCCTCTGGGGACTGGCTTGGGGACACCCACCTGAACCCTGCACCCTGTGGCAGAGACAGAGGTGTCACCCAGGGCCACCCCCTTGGGGTGCATCCCTGTCCCCCTCCCCCCCATCCCCCCCTCCAGACCGAGCCAAAACAGGGAGTCCCATCAACACCCCACTGACCCCCTCCTTGGGGGGTCAGCACCCAGGAGCACCCACCACCCCACAGCCCCCCCCCTCCCCCTTCCCAGCCCAGGGGGGGGGGGCACAAGGAGGCTTTTATGGGTGCTCAAAGCCACCCTCACATCTGCTCCCCCCACGCTCTGACGTCACCCCACCCCGGGGGGGGGGCACCCTGGGTACAGAGGGGGCCCTGTTGTGGCCACAAAGTGGGGGTTCTTCATGCTAAATTCCCCTCCCCCCCCCCTCCCACCCCCCCCTTCTTGTCCCCACCCCCCCCCCCTCTTGTCCCCAGCCCAGACAATGTCCCTTTGTGGAGGGCGCGTGGGTGGGGGGGAGGGACCGGCTGGGCACATGGGGACCCCCCCCTCGCTGAGGGGCAGGAGGGGGACAGGGATGTCCCCAGATGCCCCTCTGTGGCAGTGCTGGCGTGGCACGTGTCATTGTCACCCAGCACGTGGCCCATCTTGGGGGCCGCTGGCTCCCTGCCCCCCCACCCCCCCACCCCCCCCTCCCCCTGCTCGGTGCCACTCAGGTGCCACTCAAGTGCCACCAACCCTGGGGACAGCTGGAAATGGTCCCTGGGTGCCACCAACCCTGGGGACAGCTGGCACCGGTCCCCAGGTGCCACCAACCCTGGGGACAGCTGGCACCAGTCCCCAGGTGCCACCAACCCTGGGGACAGCTGGCACCAGTCCCCAGGTGCCACCAACCCTGGGGACAGTTGGCACCTATCCCCAGGTGCCACCAACCCTGGGGACAGCTGGAAATGGTCCCTGGGTGCCACCAACCCTGGGGACAGTTGGCACCGGTCCCCAGGTGCCACCAACCCTGGGGACAGCTGGAAATGGTCCCTGGGTGCCACCAACCGTGGGCACAGCTGGCACCTATCCCCAGGTGCCACCAACCCTGGGGACAGCTGGCACCGGTCCCCAGGTGCCACCAACCCTGGGGACAGCTGGAAATGGTCCCCAGGTGCCACCAACCCTGGGGACAGTTGGCACCGGTCCCCGGGTGCCACCAACCCTGGGGAAAGCTGGCACCAGTCCCCAGGTGCCACCAACCCTGGGGACAGTTGGCACCGGTCCCCAGGTGCCACCAACTCTGGGGACAGCTGGAAATGGTCCCTGGGTGCCACCAACCCTGGGGACAGTTGGCACCGGTCCCCAGGTGCCACCAACCCTGGGGACAGCTGGAAATGGTCCCTGGGTGCCACCAACCCTGGGGACAGTTGGCACCGGTCCCCGGGTGCCACCAACCCTGGGGACACTTGGCACCGGTCCCCAGGTGCCACCAACCCTGGGGACAGCTGGCACCGGTCTCCAGGTGCCACCAACCCTGGGGACAGCTGGCACTGGTCCCCAGGTGCCACCAACCCTGGGGACAGCTGGAAATGGTCCCCGGGTGCCACCAACCCTGGGGACAGCTGGAAATGGTCCCTGGGTGCCACCAACCCTGGGGACAGTTGGCACCGGTCCCCAGGTGCCACCAACCCTGGGGACAGCTGGCACCGGTCCCCAGGTGCCACCAACTCTGGGGACAGCTGGAAATGGTCCCTGGGTGCCACCAACCCTGGGGACAGTTGGCACCGGTCCCCAGGTGCCACCAACCCTGGGGACAGCTGGAAATGGTCCCCAGGTGCCACCAACCCTGGGGACAGCTGGAAATGGTCCCCAGGTGCCACCAACCCTGGGGACAGCTGGAAATGGTCCCTGGGTGCCACCAACCCTGGGGACAGCTGGCACCGGTCCCCAGGTGCCACCAACCCTGGGGACAGCTGGCACCGGTCCCCAGGTGCCACCAACCCTGGGGACATCTGTCCCCAAAGCATCCCTGGGCGTTTTAAGTGTAAACCCAAGAGAATGGGGTCTGTTCACCCTAGGGACAGGTGGCACCTGTCACTTTGGGGACCCCCCATGTCACCCCAGTGATGGCGAGGTGACACGGGGCGCTGTGCCCCCCCCCCCCCCCCCTCCCCAAAGGGAGATGCCTGGGGTGGGGGTGGCAGCCAGCAAGGGACAGTCCGGCTGCTGCGTGTGACCCGCCGCCAAAACCGCTTCTGCTCCGGATGTCGCCGCCGGCTCCGCTCCTGCTTCCCCCTCCTGACGCTCAGGAAGCGCCCCGGGGGAGGGGGGGGGGGGGGGCGGGGGGGAGGTTGGAGGAGTTTTGGGGCGGCGACAGCCCCAGCGCCACCGGAGGGGGACTTTGCTGAGGGTGGGACAGGCAGGCGTCCCTCCAAACCAGCCCCCCGTGCGCCCTGCCCCCCCCCCAAAACAGCCCCCCGTGCGCCCTAACCCCCCAAAAAACAGCCCCCCCGTGCGCCCTGCCCCCCCCAAAAACAGCCCCTTGTGCGCTCTAACCCCCCAAAAAACAGCCCCCTGTGCGCCCCTGCCTCCCCAAAAACAGCCCCTTGTGCGCCCTAACCCCCCAAAAACAGCCCCTTGTGCGCCCTGCCTCCCCAAAAACAGCCCCCTGTGCGCCCTAACCCCCCCAAAAACAGCCCCCCGTGCGCCCTAACCCCCCCAAAAACAGCCCCCTGTGCGCCCTGCCCCCCCCCAAAAACAGCCCCCTGTGCGCCCTAACCCCCCAAAAACAGCCCCCTGTGCGCCCTGCCCCCCCAAAAACCAGCCCCCTGTGCGCCCTGCCCCCCCCAAAAAACAGCCCCCCGTGCGCCCTAACCCCCCCAAAAACAGCCCCCCGTGCGCCCTGCCTCCCCAAAAACAGCCCCCTGTGCGCCCTAACCCCCCCAAAAACAGCCCCCTGTGCGCCCTGCCCCCCCCAAAACCAGCCCCCCGTGCGCCCTAACCCCCCAAAACCAGCCCCCCGTGCGCCCTGCCCCCCCCCAAACCAGCCCCCCGTGCGCCCTGCCCCCCCCAAAAACAGCCCCCCGTGCGCCCTGCTCCCCCCAAAAACAGCCCCCTGTGCGCCCTGCTCCCCCCAAAACAGCCCCCCCGTGCGCCCTGCCCCCCCAAAACCAGCCCCCCGTGCGCCCTAACCCCCCAAAAACAGCCCCCTGTGCGCCCTAACCCCCCAAAACCAGCCCCCTGTGCGCTCTGCCCCCCCCCAAAAACACAGAGCACGGGGGGGGGTGGGGGAAGCTGGGGGGGACGACAAGGGGGGGTGCGCTCTCCGGGGCAGCACAGGGACCCAGTTGGACACTGGGATCGGGGGGGGGGGAAGCTCCCAGTTTGGGCACTGGGAACAGGGGGAGGGGAGAGCTCTCAGGGGACGGAACGAAAGGGTGCCCAAACTGGGCACCCCCCCCGATCCCAGTGCCCAAACTAGGGGCTCCCCCTCGATCCCAGTGCCCAAACTGGGCACCCCCCCGAACCCAGTGCCCCAAACTGGGGGCTGACCCCTTATCCCAGTGCTCCAAACTGGGGGCTGACCCCTTATCCCAGTGCCCCAAACTGGTAGCACCCCCACGACCCCAGTGCCCAAACTGGGATCTCCCATCGATCCCAGTGCCCCAAACTGGGGGCTCCCCCTCGATCCCACTGCCCCAAACTGGGAGCTACCCCCGATCCCAGTGCCCCAAACTGGGAGCTCCCCCTCGATCCCAGTGCCCAGACTGGCAACTCCCCATCGATCCCAGTGCCCCAAACTGGGGGCTCCCCATCGACTGGGAGCTCCCCATCGATCCCAGTGCCCAAACTGGGGGCTCCCCATCGACTGGGGGCTCCCCATCGATCCCAGTGCCCAAAGTGGGAGCTCCCCATCGATCCCAGTGCCCAGACTGGGAGCTCCCCCCCGATCCCAGTGCCCAAACTGGGGGCTCCCCCCCGATCCCAGTGCCCAAACTGGGGGCTCCCCCCGATCCCAGTGCCCAAACTGGGGGCTCCCCCCCACGCCCCAGTCCCGGGGGTTCCCTCACCTTGCGCACCCGGGGCAAGGTGCCACCGGCGGCTGCCAGCGCCCGGTACACATCGGCGGGGCCGGGGCGCTCCGGGGGGGCCGGGGCCGGGGCCGGGGCCGCATCCTCCTCCTCCTCCTCCTCTTCCTCCCGGGGCCGGAGCCGCCGCAGCCGCCGCAGGGTCATGGCCGGGCCGGGCCCCGCCGGCCGCCGCTTTATCAGCCCGCGGGGGGCGGGGCGGGGCCGCGAGGACACGCCCCCTTCCCCAAAAACACCCCTCCCCATCCCCCCCCCCCCCATCCCCCCCCCGTGTTGTACCCGGAGCCGCCGCTACATCGTCCCTCCCCCCCGAGGGATCCGTGAGGGGTCGGGGATGGTGCTGGGGGACTGGGATGTACTGGGGGACTGGGATGTACTGGGGATAGTGCTGGGGGACTGGGATGTACTGGGGGACTGGGATGTACTGGGGATGGTGCTGGGGGACTGGGATGTACTGGGGATGGGACCGGGGGACTGGGATGTACTGGGGGACTGGGATGTACTGGGGATGGTGCTGGGGGACTGGGATGTACTGGGGGACTGGGATGTACTGGGGATGGTGCTGGGGGACTGGGATGTACTGGGGATGGGACCGGGGGACTGGGATGTACTGGGGGACTGGGATGTACTGGGGATGGTGCTGGGGGACTGGGATGTACTGGGGGACTGGGATGTACTGGGGATGGTGCTGGGGGACTGGGATGTACTGGGGGACTGGGATGTACTGGGGATGGTGCTGGGGGACTGGGATGTACTGGGGATGGGACCGGGGGACTGGGATGTACTGGGGGACTGGGATGTACTGGGGATGGTGCTGGGGGACTGGGATGTACTGGGGGACTGGGATGTACTGGGGATGGTGCTGGGGGACTGGGATGTACTGGGGATGGGACTGGGGGACTGGGATGTACTGGGGGACTGGGATGTACTGGGGATGGGACCGGGGGGACTGGGATGTACTGGGGATGGTGCTGGGGGACTGGGATGTACTGGGGATGGTGCTGGGGGACTGGGATGTACTGGGGATGGGACCGGGGGACTGGGATGTACTGGGGGACTGGGATGTACTGGGGATGGGACCGGGGGACTGGGATGTACTGGGATGTACTGGGATGTACTGGGGATGGGACCGGGGGACTGGGATGTACTGGGGGACTGGGATGTACTGGGGATGGGACTGGGGGACTGGGATGTACTGGGGATGGGACCGGGGGACTGGGATGTACTGGGGATGGGACCGGGGGACTGGGATGTACTGGGGATGGTGCTGGGGGACTGGGATGTACTGGGGATGGTGCTGGGGGACTGGGATGTACTGGGGATGGGACCGGGGAACTGGGATGTACTGGGGGACTGGGATGTACTGGGGATGGGACCGGGGGACTGGGATGTACTGGGGGACTGGGATGTACTGGGGATGGGACCGGGGGACTGGGATGTACTGGGGATGGGACCGGGGGACTGGGATGTACTGGGGATGGTGCTGGGGGACTGGGATGTACTGGGGTACTGGGATGTACTGGGGATGGTGCTGGGGGACTGGGATGTACTGGGGATGGTGCTGGGGGACTGGGATGTACTGGGGATGGGACCGGGGGACTGGGATGTACTGGGGGGACTGGGATGTACTGGGGATGGGACCGGGGGGACTGGGATGTACTGGGGATGGTGCTGGGGGACTGGGATGTACTGGGGGACTGGGATGTACTGGGGATGGTGCTGGGGGACTGGGATGTACTGGGGGACTGGGATGTACTGGGGATGGGACCGGGGGACTGGGATGTACTAGGGGACTGGGATGTACTGGGGATGGGATGTACTGGGGATGGTGCTGGGGGACTGGGATGTACTGGGGATGGTGCTGGGGGACTGGGATGTACTGGGGATGGGACCGGGGGACTGGGATGTACTGGGGGACTGGGATGTACTGGGGATGGGACCGGGGGACTGGGATGTACTGGGGATGGGACTGGGGGACTGGGATGTACTGGGGGACTGGGATGTACTGGGGATGGGACCGGGGGACTGGGATGTACTGGGGATGGTGCTGGGGGACTGGGATGTACTGGGGGACTGGGATGTACTGGGGATGGGACCAGGGGACTGGGATGTACTGGGGATGGGACCGGGGGACTGGGATGTACTGGGGATGGTGCTGGGGGACTGGGATGTACTGGGGGACTGGGATGTACTGGGGATGGGACGGGGGACTGGGATGTACTGGGGGACTGGGATGTACTGGGGATGGGACCGGGGGACTGGGATGTACTGGGGGACTGGGATGTACTGGGGATGGGACCGGGGGACTGGGATGTACTGGGGATGGTGCAGGGGGACTGGGATGTACTGGGGGACTGGGATGTACTGGGGATGGGACCGGGGGACTGGGATGTACTGGGGATGGTGCTGGGGGACTGGGATGTACTGGGGGACTGGGATGTACTGGGGATGGTGCTGGGGGACTGGGATGTACTGGGGGACTGGGATGTACTGGGGATGGTGCTGGGGGACTGGGATGTACTGGGGATGGTGCTGGGGGACTGGGATGTACTGGGGGACTGGGATGTACTGGGGATGGTGCTGGGGGACTGGGATGTACTGGGGATGGTGCTGGGGGACTGGGATGTACTGGGGGACTGGGATGTACTGGGGATGGTGCTGGGGGACTGGGATGTACTGGGGTACTGGGATGTACTGGGGATGGTGCTGGGGGACTGGGATGTACTGGGGATGGTGCTGGGGGACTGGGATGTACTGGGGATGGGACCGGGGGACTGGGATGTACTGGGGGACTGGGATGTACTGGGGATGGTGCTGGGGGACTGGGATGTACTGGGGGACTGGGATGTACAGGGGATGGGACCGGGGGACTGGGATGTACTGGGGATGGTGCTGGGGGACTGGGATGTACTGGGGTACTGGGATGTACTGGGGATGGTGCTGGGGGACTGGGATGTACTGGGGGACTGGGATGTACTGGGGATGGGACCGGGGGACTGGGATGTACTGGGGATGGTGCTGGGGGACTGGGATGTACTGGGGGACTGGGATGTACTGGGGATGGGACCGGGGGACTGGGATGTACTGGGGGACTGGGATGTACTGGGGATGGGACCAGGGGACTGGGATGTACTGGGGATGGGACCGGGGGGACTGGGATGTACTGGGGGACTGGGATGTACTGGGGATGGGACCGGGGGGACTGGGATGTACTGGGGGACTGGGATGTACTGGGGATGGGACCAGGGGACTGGGATGTACTGGGGATGGGACCGGGGGACTGGGATGTACTGGGGGACTGGGATGTACTGGGGATGGTGCTGGGGGACTGGGATGTACTGGGGTACTGGGATGTACTGGGGATGGTGCTGGGGGACTGGGATGTACTGGGGATGGTGCTGGGGGACTGGGATGTACTGGGGATGGGACCGGGGGACTGGGATGTACTGGGGGACTGGGATGTACTGGGGATGGGACCGGGGGACTGGGATGTACTGGGGGACTGGGATGTACTGGGGATGGTGCTGGGGGACTGGGATGTACTGGGGGACTGGGATGTACTGGGGATGGGACCGGGGGACTGGGATGTACTGGGGATGGTGCTGGGGGACTGGGATGTACTGGGGTACTGGGATGTACTGGGGATGGTGCTGGGGGACTGGGATGTACTGGGGATGGTGCTGGGGGACTGGGATGTACTGGGGGACTGGGATGTACTGGGGATGGTGCTGGGGGACTGGGATGTACTGGGGATGGTGCTGGGGGACTGGGATGTACTGGGGGACTGGGATGTACTGGGGATGGTGCTGGGGGACTGGGATGTACTGGGGTACTGGGATGTACTGGGGATGGTGCTGGGGGACTGGGATGTACTGGGGGACTGGGATGTACAGGGGATGGGACCGGGGGACTGGGATGTACTGGGGATGGTGCTGGGGGACTGGGATGTACTGGGGTACTGGGATGTACTGGGGATGGTGCTGGGGGACTGGGATGTACTGGGGGACTGGGATGTACTGGGGATGGGACCGGGGGACTGGGATGTACTGGGGATGGTGCTGGGGGACTGGGATGTACTGGGGGACTGGGATGTACTGGGGATGGGACCGGGGGACTGGGATGTACTGGGGGACTGGGATGTACTGGGGATGGGACCAGGGGACTGGGATGTACTGGGGATGGGACCGGGGGACTGGGATGTACTGGGGGACTGGGATGTACTGGGGATGGTGCTGGGGGACTGGATGTACTGGGGTACTGGGATGTACTGGGGATGGTGCTGGGGGACTGGGATGTACTGGGGATGGTGCTGGGGGACTGGGATGTACTGGGGATGGGACCGGGGGGACTGGGATGTACTGGGGGACTGGGATGTACTGGGGATGGGACCGGGGGACTGGGATGTACTGGGGATGGTGCTGGGGGACTGGGATGTACTGGGGGACTGGGATGTACTGGGGTTGGACCGGGGGGACTGGGATGTACTGGGGATGGTGCTGGGGGACTGGGATGTACTGGGGGACTGGGATGTACTGGGGATGGTGCTGGGGGACTGGGATGTACTGGGGGACTGGGATGTACTGGGGATGGGACCGGGGGACTGGGATGTACTAGGGGACTGGATGTACTGGGGATGGGACCGGGGGACTGGGATGTACTGGGGGATGGTGCTGGGGGACTGGGATGTACTGGGGATGGTGCTGGGGGACTGGGATGTACTGGGGATGGGACCGGGGGGACTGGGATGTACTGGGGGACTGGATGTACTGGGGATGGGACCGGGGGACTGGGATGTACTGGGGATGGGACCGGGGGACTGGGATGTACTGGGGGACTGGGATGTACTGGGGATGGGACCGGGGGACTGGGATGTACTGGGGATGGTGCTGGGGGACTGGGATGTACTGGGGGACTGGGATGTACTGGGGATGGGACCAGGGACTGGGATGTACTGGGGATGGGACCGGGGGACTGGGATGTACTGGGGATGGTGCTGGGGGACTGGGATGTACTGGGGGACTGGGATGTACTGGGGATGGGACGGGGGACTGGGATGTACTGGGGGACTGGGATGTACTGGGGATGGGACCGGGGGACTGGGATGTACTGGGGGACTGGGATGTACTGGGGATGGGACCCGGGGGACTGGGATGTACTGGGGATGGTGCTGGGGGACTGGGATGTACTGGGGGACTGGATGTACTGGGGATGGGACCGGGGGACTGGGATGTACTGGGGATGGTGCTGGGGGACTGGGATGTACTGGGGGACTGGGATGTACTGGGGATGGTGCTGGGGGACTGGGATGTACTGGGGGACTGGGATGTACTGGGGATGGGACCGGGGGACTGGGATGTACTGGGGATGGTGCTGGGGGACTGGGATGTACTGGGGTACTGGGATGTACTGGGGATGGGTGCTGGGGGACTGGGATGTACTGGGGATGGTGCTGGGGGACTGGGATGTACTGGGGGACTGGGATGTACTGGGGATGGTGCTGGGGGACTGGGATGTACTGGGGATGGTGCTGGGGGGACTGGGATGTACTGGGGGACTGGGATGTACTGGGGATGGTGCTGGGGGACTGGGATGTACTGGGGGACTGGGATGTACAGGGGATGGACCCGGGGACTGGGATGTACTGGGGATGGTGCTGGGGGACTGGGATGTACTGGGGTACTGGGATGTACTGGGGATGGGACCCGGGGGACTGGGATGTACTGGGGATGGTGCTGGGGGACTGGGATGTACTGGGGGACTGGGATGTACTGGGGATGGGACCGGGGGACTGGGATGTACTGGGGGACTGGGATGTACTGGGGATGGGACCAGGGGACTGGGATGTACTGGGGATGGGACCCGGGGGACTGGGATGTACTGGGGGACTGGGATGTACTGGGGATGGTGCTGGGGGACTGGGATGTACTGGGGTACTGGGATGTACTGGGGATGGTGCTGGGGGACTGGGATGTACTGGGGGACTGGGATGTACTGGGGATGGTGCTGGGGGACTGGGATGTACTCGGGATGGTGCTGGGGGACTGGGATGTACTGGGGGACTGGGATGTACTGGGGATGGTGCTGGGGGACTGGGATGTACTGGGGTACTGGGATGTACTGGGGATGGTGCTGGGGGACTGGGATGTACTGGGGGACTGGGATGTACAGGGGATGGGACCGGGGGACTGGGATGTACTGGGGATGGTGCTGGGGGACTGGGATGTACTGGGGTACTGGGATGTACTGGGGATGGTGCTGGGGGACTGGGATGTACTGGGGGACTGGGATGTACTGGGGATGGACCCGGGGGACTGGGATGTACTGGGGATGGTGCTGGGGGACTGGGATGTACTGGGGGACTGGGATGTACTGGGGATGGTGCTGGGGGACTGGGATGTACTGGGGGACTGGGATGTACTGGGGATGGGACTGGGGGACTGGGATGTACTGGGGGACTGGGATGTACTGGGGATGGGACCAGGGGACTGGGATGTACTGGGGATGGGACCGGGGGACTGGGATGTACTGGGGGACTGGGATGTACTGGGGATGGTGCTGGGGGACTGGGATGTACTGGGGATGGGACCGGGGGACTGGGATGTACTGGGGGACTGGGATGTACTGGGGATGGGACCGGGGGACTGGGATGTACTGGGGGACTGGGATGTACTGGGGGACTGGGATGTACAGGGGATGGTGCTGGGGCACTGGGATGTACTGGGGATCAGGGGATGGTGCTGGGGCACTGGGATGTACTGGGGATCAGGGGATGGTGCTGGGGCACTGGATGTACTGGGGTTCAGGGGATGGTGCTGGGGCACTGGGATGTACTGGGGATCAGGGGGATGGTGCTGGGGCACTGGGATGTACTGGGGATCAGGGGATGGTGCTGGGGATCAGGGGATGGTGCTGGGGCACTGGGATGTACTGGGGATCAGGGGATGGTGCTGGGGCACTGGGATGTACTGGGGATCAGGGGATGGTGCTGGGGCACTGGGATGTACTGGGGATCAGGGGATGGTGCTGGGGCACTGGGATGTACTGGGGATCAGGGGATGGTGCTGGGGCACTGGGATGTACTGGGGTTCAGGGGATGGTGCTGGGGGCACTGGGATGTACTGGGGATCAGGGGATGGTGCTGGGGCACTGGGATGTACTGGGGATCAGGGGATGGTGCTGGGGCACTGGGATGTGCTGGGGATCAGGGGATGGTGCTGGGGCACTGGGATGTACTGGGGATCAGGGGATGGTGCTGGGGCACTGGGATGTACTGGGGATCAGGGGATGGTGCTGGGGCACTGGGATGTACTGGGGATCAGGGGATGTACTGGGGATCAGGGGATGGTGCTGGGGCACTGGGATGTACTGGGGATCAGGGGATGGTGCTGGGGCACTGGGATGTGCTGGGGATCAGGGGATGGTGCTGGGGCACTGGGATGTACTGGGGATCAGGGGATGGTGCTGGGGCACTGGGATGTACTGGGGATCAGGGGATGGTGCTGGGGCACTGGGATGTACTGGGGATCAGGGGATGTACTGGGGATCAGGGGATGGTGCTGGGGCACTGGGATGTACTGGGGATCAGGGGGATGGTGCTGGGGCACTGGGATGTACTGGGGATCAGGGGATGGTGCTGGGGCACTGGGATGTACTGGGGATCAGGGGATGGTGCTGGGGCACTGGGATGTACTGGGGATCAGGGGATGGTGCTGGGGATCAGGGGATGGTGCTGGGGGCACTGGGATGTACTGGGGATCAGGGGATGGTGCTGGGGGCACTGGGATGTACTGGGGATCAGGGGATGGTGCTGGGGCACTGGGATGTACTGGGGATCAGGGGATGGGTGCTGGGGCACTGGGATGTGCTGCAGGTCCAGGCTGGTGCTGCAGGGCAGCAGGGCCCATGGGGAGGTGGGGGTTGGGGTGGGGGGGGCTGTCAGGGGTGGCACTGCGGGGGCCAGGGGTGGCTGCCCTGACCCAGGGCTCCCCCTGGGGCTGCTTTCGGGGAGAAGCCAGACCCAGCTCCCGGCTCCAGAGGCGCTGCGGGGCCGGGCTGCTCCCCACGCCAGGGCCTGACTCCAGCCAAGCACCCACCCCGGTTCACCCCACGGGGGGGGGGCCCCATCCCACCCCCAAGGGGATTTAATTCAAGGAGGAGGCCCCCAGGGTCCCCGCCAGGCACCTCCCAGGCCCTGCTTCCACCCTGGGCAGGGGGGTTGGACGACCCCAGATCCATCCCAGGCCTGCCCCAGACCCTGCTTCCACCCTGGACAGGGGGGTTAGGACGACCCCAGGCCTGCCCCAGGCCCACCCCAGGCCCTGCTTGCACCCTGGGCAGCGGGGATTGGAAGCCCCCAGGCCTGCCCCAGGCCCTGCTTCCACCCTGGGCAGGGGGGGTTGGATGACCCCAGGCCCCCCCAGGCCCTGCTTCCACCCTGGGCAGAGGAGGGGTTGGAAGCCCCCAGGCCCCGCTTCCACCCTGGGATGGGGGGTTTGGACGACCCCAGGCCCCCCCCAGGCCCCACTTCCACCCTGGGATGGGGGGTTTGGACAGCCCCAGGCCCCCCCCAGGCCCTGCTTCCACCCTGGGCAGTAGGGGTTGGAAGCCCCCAGACCCCCTTCCAGGCCCCGCTTCCACCCTAGGCAGGGGGGGTTGGAAGCCCCCAGGCCCCCCCCAGGCCCTGCTTGCCCCCTGGGCAGGGGGGGGTTGGATGACCTCAGGCCCACCCCAGGCCCTGCTTGCACCCTGGGCAGGGGGGATTGGAAGCCCCCAGGCCGACCCCAGGCCCTGCTTGCACCCTGGGCAGGGGGGATTGGAAGCCCCCAGGCCGACCCCAGGCCCTGCTTGCACCCTGGGCAGGGGGGTTTGGAAGACCCCAGGCCCTGCTTGCACCCTGGGCAGGGGGGGGGTTGGAAGCCCCCAGGCCTGCCTCAGGCCTGCCTCAGGACCTGCTTGCACCCTGGGCAGGGGGGGGTTGGAAGACCCCAGGCCCTGCTTGCACCCTGGCAGGGGGGTTTGGAAGCCCCCAGGCCCACCCCAGGCCCCGCTTCCACCCTGG
>JAKCOZ010000996.1:0-31486 GCA_022605955.1 Rallus limicola
GGCTTCTTTCCCCCCTTCCTTTTGAGGGGGGGTCTTTTCCCCCCTTCTTTTTGAGGGGGGGGTCTTTTCCCCCCTTCTTTTTGGGGGGGGTCTTTCCCCCCTTCCTTTTGAGGGGGGAGTCTTTTCCCCCCTTCTTTTTGGGGGGGCTTCTTTCCCCCCTTCCTTTTGAGGGGGGGTTCTTTTCCCCCTTCCTTTTGAGGGGGGGCTTCTTTCCCCCCTCCTTTTTTTTGGGGGGGGTCTTCTCCCTCTTCTTTTTTTGGGGGGGGTCTTTCCCCCTTCTATTTGGGGGGGGGTCTTTCCCCCCTTCCTTTTGAGGGGGGGGTCTTTTCCCCCCTTCTTTTTGGGGGAGGGTCTTTCCCCCCTTCCTTTTGAGGGAGGGGTCTTTTCCCCCCTCCTTTTTGGGGGGGGTTTTCCCCCCTTCCTTTTGAGGGGGGGGGTCTTTTTCCCCCCTTCTTTTTGGGGGGGCTTCTTTCCCCCTTCCTTTTGGGGGGGGTCTTCTCCCCATTCATTTTTGGGGGGGCTTCTTTCCCCCCTCCTTTTTTTGGGGGGGGTCTTCTCCCTCTTCTTTTTTTGAGGGGGGGGTCTTTCCCCCTTCCTTTTGAGGGGGGGTCCTTTCACCCTCCTTTTTTTTGGGGGGGTCTTTTCCCCCCTTCTTTTTGAGGGGGCTTCTTTCCCCTTCCTTTTGGGGGGGGTCTTTCCCCCTTCCTTTTGAGGGGGGGTCTTTTCCCCCCCTCCTTTTTGGGGGGGGTCTTTCCCCCCTTCCTTTTGAGGGGGGGTCTTTTCCCCCCTTCTTTTTGGGGGGCTTCTTTCCCCCTTCCTTTTGGGGGGGGTCTTCTCCCCATTCATTTTTGGGGGGGGTTCTCCCACCCTCCTTTCTTGGGGGGGGGTCTTTTCCCCCTTGTATTTGGGGGGGTTCTCCCAACCTCCTTTTTTTGGGGGGGGTCTTTCCCCTTGTTTTGGGGGGGGTCTTTCCCCCCCTTCTTTTTTGGGGAGTTCTTTCCCCATCCTTTTTTTTTTGGGGGGGCGGGGGGGTCCAGAATCTCACCCAAACCCCCCATAATCCCACCCAAAACTCCCATAATCCCACCCAAACCCCATAATACCACTCAAATAATCCATGATCCCACCCAAACCCCCCAGAATCCCACCCAAACCCCCCATAATCCCACCCAAAACCTCCAGAATCCCACCCAAAATCCTAGAATCCCACCCAAACCCCCCATAATCCCACCCAAAACCCCATAATCCCTCCAAAAATCCCATAATCCCATCCAAAACCCTCATAATCCCACCCAAAACCCCCATAATCCCACCCAAAACCCCCATAATCCCACCAAAAACCCCCAGAATCCCACCCAAAACCCCATAATCCCACCCAAAACCCCCAGAATCCCACCTAAAACCTCCAGAATCCCATCCAAATAATCCATGATCCCACCCAAACCCCCCAGAATCCCACCCAAAAACCCATAATCCCACCCAAAACCCACATAATCCCACCCAAAAAATCCATTATACCACCCAAAACCCCCATAATCCCACCCAAAACCCCCATAATCCCACCCAAACCCCCCATAATACCACCCAAAACCCCCATAATCCCACCCAAAACCTCCAGAATCCCACCCAAAAACCCCATAATCCCACTCAAAACCTCCAGAATCCCACCCAAAAACTCCATAATCCCCCAAAAAACTCCAGAATCCCAATCAAACCCCCCATAATCCCACACAAAAACCCCATAATCCCACCCAGAGACCCCATAATCTCACCCAAAACCTCCAGAATCCCACCCAAACCCCCATAATCCCACCCCAAAACCCATAATCCCACCCCAAAACCCCCATAATCCCAACCAAAAACCCATAATCCCACAAAAAAAATCCCATAATCCCACCCAAAATCCCCATAATCCCACCCAAACTCCCTATAACCCCCCCCCCCAACCGCCCCGAGCCCCCTGGGAACACCCACGTAGGTGAAGTCCGGAGCTCTCCAGGCCTTGGCGGCCGCCGCCATGCTCTCCACCATCTTGCCGTCAGGCCCGCGGCGGTCGTTGGCCGCGTCGCCGTCGTAGTCGCCGCAGGTGCCGCAGAGCCCCTGGCTCAGGTCCCGCGTCACCGTCACCGTCAGCTCCCCGCTGGGGCTCAATCCCACCACCAGCTGGGGGTTTTGGGTGATCCAGATGGTACCCCCCGGCTCTCGGTGACGTTCAGCGCGCCGGAGACCTCGGTAGGGAGGGCGGCTGGGACGCCGTTGACCTGGAGGTGACACCAAGTTTGGGGGGGATAACCATGGATTTTGGGTGATAACCATGGATTTTGGGTGATAAACGTGGATTTTGGGTGGATAACCATGGGATTTGGGTGATAACCATGGATTTTGGGTGGATAACCATGGATTTGGGTGATAATATGGATTTTTGGGGGATAAACATGGATTTTTGGTGATAACCATGGATTTTGGGTGCATAAACATGGATTTTGGGTGATAAACGTGGATTTTGGGTGATAACCATGGATTTTGGGTGCATAAACATGGATTTTGGGTGATAAACGTGGTTTTTGGGTGATAACCATGGATTTTGGGTGATAACCATGAATTTTGGGTGGATAACCATGGATTTTTGGTGATAACCATGGATTTTGGGTGGATAACCATGGATTTTGGGTGATAACCATGGGATTTTGGTGATAACCATGGATTTTGGGTGGATAACCATGGATTTAGGGTGATAACATGGATTTGGGGTGGATAACTGTGGATTTTGGGTGGATAACCATGGATTTGGGGTGATAACCATGGATTTTGGGTGATAACATGGATTTTGGGTGATAAACGTGGATTTTGGGTGATAATCATGGATTTTGGGTGATAACCATGGATTTTGGGTGGATAACCATGGATTTTGGGTGATAACCATGGATTTGGGGTGGATAACCATGGATTTGGGGTGATAACCATGGAGTTTGGGTGATAACCATGGATTTTGGGTGATAAACGTGGATTTTGGGTGGATAACCATGGGATTTGGGTGATAACCATGGATTTTGGGTGATAACCATGGATTTTGGGTGGATAACCATGGATTTGGGTGATAATATGGATTTTTTGGGTAATAAACGTGGATTTTTGGTGGATAACAATGGATTTTGGGTGGGATAACCATGGATTTTTGGGTGATAACCATGAATTTTGGGTGGATAACCATGGATTTTGGGTGATAATCATGGATTTTAGGTGATAACCATGGATTTGGGTGATAACCATGGATTTTGGGTGATAAACGTGGATTTTGGGTGATAACCATGGATTTGGGGTGGATAACCATGGATTTGGGGTGGATAACCATGGATTTTGGGTGATAACCATGGATTTTGGGTGGATAACCATGAATTTTGGGTGATAAACATGGATTTTTGGTGGATAACCATGGATTTTGGTGGATAACCATGGATTTGGGGTGATAACATGGATTTGGGGTGGATAACCATGAATTTTGGGTGGATAATCATGGATTTTTGGTGATAACATGGATTTTGGGTGGATAACCATGGATTTGGGGTGGATAACCATGGATTTGGGGTGATAACATGGATTTGGGGTGGATAACCATGGATTTTGGGGTGATAACATGGATTTGGGGTGGATAACCATGGATTTGGGGTGGATAACCATGGATTTGGGGTGGATAACCATGGATTTTGGGGTGATAACATGGATTTGGGGTGGATAACCATGGATTTGGGGTGGATAACCATGGATTTGGGGTGGATAACCATGGATTTTGGGGTGATAACATGGATTTGGGGTGGATAACCATGGATTTGGGGTGGATAACCATGGATTTTTGGTGGCAACCACAGCTTTTTGTTGTCCTTTCCGGTGGTGGCAGGAAAAGTCCAACCTACCCAGACCTTCTTGTCGCTCTTGACGGTGACGACAGCCCGCGAGGTGAAGAGGTGAAGCGCCACCACAGCCGCCCGGTGCTCGTTCTCCCCGACTCCAGCCAACAGGCGGAACCAGGCCGGGTGTTGAGGGTCGCAGAGGGAGGCCACCACGTAGACGCCGGTTGGGGTGGTGTGACCGGTGGCCCCGTCGAAGGAGACGAAGCGGGAGGAGGGGACCAGGTGACACCGGCCTGGTTGCTCCACGCAGCTGCGGGTGCCGTTCTTAAAGCCACACGATTGGCCGAAGGGGCAGCCAGCCGGTTGGCACTGGACACCGCCCGCAGCCCGGCACAGGCAGCTCTCGCTACAGTCGGAGGAGAGGACGGTCTCAGCGATCTGGAAAGGGGGGGACAGCCGATAAGAACCACCGCCAGCACGGTCACCAGAGGCCTTCACTGCCACCATGGTCACCAGAGGCCTTCACTGCCACCACGGTCACCAGAGGCCTTCACTGCCACCATTGGTCACCAGAGGCCTTCACTGCCACCATGGCTGTGAGACATTCATGGCCACCATGGTCACCAGAGGCCTTCACTGCCACCATGGCTGTGAGACATTCATGGCCGCCATGGTCACCAGAGGCCTTCACTGCCACCACGGTCACCAGAGGCCTTCACTGCCACCATGGTCACCAGAGGCCTTCACTGCCACCACGGTCACCAGAGGCCTTCACTGCCACCATGGTCACCAGAGGCCTTCACTGCCACCATGGCTGTGAGACATTCATGGCCACCATGGTCACCAGAGGCCTTCACTGCCACCATGGTCACCAGAGGCCTTCACTGCCACCACGGTCACCAGAGGCCTTCACTGCCACCATGGTCACCAGAGGCCTTCACTGCCACCATGGCTGTGAGACATTCATGGCCGCCGCGGTGGCGCGAGGCCTTCCCGGCCGCCATCTTGCCAAGCCAACCACCGATCCCAAGATGGCGTCGGGTTTCCGGAACGTTCCATTACCTCAAAGTAGCGTCCCCGGTGGAGGCAGCCGCAGGAGTCGGCGGGGACGCAGTCCTGCCCATTGAAGAGGAACCCCTGGTCGCACTCACAGCCCTCGAAGCATCTGGGGCTGCACTGGGGGGGGGCGGTGAGGCTGGCGCAGGTGTGGCGGCACGTGTGGGTGCACAGGGAGTAGTGGCTGTTGGGGGGGCAGGACAGGGCTGGGGGGGGGAAGGGGGGAAGAAAAGGGGGGGGGTGGGGGTGAGAAAGAGAAATTGGGGTTGAGTTGGACAAGGAAAATAGGAAATTGAAATTGAATTTCATTGAAAATTAGAATTGAATTTAAAATTTGAATTGAATTTAAAATTAGAATTTAATTTAAAATTAGAATTTAATTGAAAATTAGAATTTAATTGAAAATTAGAATTTAATTTAAAATTGGAATTTAATTCAAAATTAGAATTTAATTGAAAATTATACTTTAATTTAAAATTAGAATTTAATTGAAAATTGGAATTTAATTCAAAATTAGAATTTAATTTAGATTTTAATTTCATTTAAAATTAGAATTTCATTTAAAATTAGACTTTAAAATTAGAATTTAATGTAAAATTAGACTTTCATTGAAAATTATACTTTTATTAAAAATTAGACTTTTATTTAAAATTAGAATTTCATTGAAAATTAGAATTTAATTTAAAATTAGAATTTCATTGAAAATTAGAATTTCATTGAAAATTAGAATTTCATTGAAAATTAGACTAATTTAAAATTAGAATTTCATTGAAAATTAGAATTTCATTGAAAATTAGAATTTCATTTAAGATTTGAATTTCATTTAAAATTAGAATTTCATTTAAAATTAGATTTTAATTGAAAATTAGAGTTTAATTGAAAATTAGACTTTTATTTAAATTTAGAATTTAATTAAAAATTAGAATTTCATTTAAAATTAGAATTTAATTTAAAATTTTAATTTAATTTAAAATTAGAATTTCATTTAAAATTAGACTTTAATTTAAAATTAGAATTTAATTGAAAATTAGACTTTAATTTAAAATTAGAATTTCATTTAAAATTAGAATTTAATTGAAAATTAGACTTTAATTTAAAATTAGAATTTAATTTACAATTTGAATTTAATTGAAAATTAGACTTTAATTGAAAATTAGAATTTCATTTAAATTTTAATTTCATTTAAAATTATAATTTCATTTAAAATTAGACTTTAATTTAAAATTAGAATTTAATTTAAAATTAGACTTTCATTTAAAATTAGAATTTCATTTAAAATTAGAATTTCGTTTAAAATTAGACTTTAATTGAAAATTAGACTTTAATTTAAAATTAGAATTTAATTAAAAATTAGAATTTAATTTAAAATTAGATTTAATTGAAAATTATACTTTAATTTAAAATTAGAATTTAATTGAAAATTGGAATTTAATTGAAAATTAGAATTTCATTTAAAATTAGAATTTCATTGAAAATTAGACTTTAATTTAAAATTAGACTTTAATTTAAAATTAGAATTTAATTTAAAATTAGAATTTAAATTAGAATTAGAATTTAACTGAAAATTAGAATTTCATTTAAAATTAGACTTTCATTTAAAATTAGAATTTAATTGAAAATTAGACTTTCATTTAAAATTAGAATTTAATTTAAAATTAGAATTTCATTTAAAATTAGAATTTAATTGAAAATTAGACTTTAATTGAAAATTAGACTTTAATTGAAAATTAGAATTTCATTTAAAATTAGAATTTCATTTAAAATTAGACTTTAATTGAAAATTAGAATTTAATTTAAAATTAGAATTTAATTTAAAATTGACTTTCATTTAAAATTAGACTTTAATTTAAAATTAGAATTTAAATTAGAATTAGAATTTAACTGAAAATTAGAATTTCATTTAAAATTAGAATTTCATTTAAAATTAGACTTTTAAATTAGACTTTAATTGAAAATGAGAATTTCATTTAACATTAGAATTGAATTGAAAATTAGAATTTCATGTAAAATTAGACTTTCATTTAAAAGTCAATTGAATCGAATTGTAATTGAGTGTCAAATGAAAGGAAATTTAAATGAAATTAAAATAGCAGAAAACAAAATTTACAATCAATTTAAAATAAAATTTTAAATTTTAAATAAAATTTCAAAGAAATAAAAAACAATGAAATGAAATGGAAATGAAACTAAAATGTTTACAGTGTCTTTTCACTGACAGGAATTTAAAGGTAATCAATTGAAATGAATTTGAAGTTAAATTAAAATTAAATTCAATTTAAATTTCAAATAAATTACAATAAAATAAAAGACATTAAATTGAAATGGAATGAAATAAAATGGAATGAAATGAAATGAAATGAAATAATATAAAATGAAATATAATACAATAAAATGAAATGGAATGAAATAGAATAAAATAAAATATAATGAAAGTAAAAAAAATAAAATAAAATGAAATTAAATAGAATAAAATAAAATAAATTAATATGAAAGAAATGAAAATAAAATGAAATACATAAAGATAAAATAAATGAAATGAAAAAATGGGATGATATTAAATGAAAATACATGAATTAAAATGAAATAAAATAAAATGAAATTTAAAAAATCAAATAGCAGTAATTAAAATGAAATAGGATAAAATAAAATGAAATGTAATAAAATAATATAAAATGAAATGTAATAAAATAATATAAAATGAAATAAAAAACAATAAGATGACATTAAATTAAATAGAAGAAAATAAAATATAATTAAATGAAATGAAATAAATTAAATTAAAATTAAAATTAAATAAATGTAATATAAATGAAATACATTAAATTAAAATAAAATAAAATTTATAAAAATAAATAAAAATGAAATAAAATATAATAAAATTAAATTGAATGAAATGAAATTAAATAATTGATTGAAATAAAGAATTTGATTGAAATAAAAAAATGGAACAAAAGAAAATAAAAGGAAATAAAATAAAATAAAATTGAATGAAATAAAATAAAATAAATTAACTAAATTAAAATAGAATAAAATGAAATTAAATAAAAGAGTATAAAATGAAATAAAATAGAATAAAATGAAATTGAATGAAATAAAATTAAGTAAAATATAATAAACTTAAAAAATAAAATAAAATGAAATTAAATGGAATGAAATGAAATAAATAAAATAAATGAAATTAAAATGAAATTCATTAAATTGAAATAAAATAAATGAAATGAAATAAATTAAAATGAAATGAAATGAAATAAAATAAAATGAAATTGAATGAAATAAAATGAAATAAAATAAAATAAAATGGAATTGAATGAACAAATTAAATTAAATTAAATTAAAAAATAAAATGAAGTGAAATGAAATGAAATAAAATAAAATAAATGAAACGAAAATGAAATACATTAAATTAAAATAAAATAAATGAAACTAAATAAAATAGAATAAAATGAGGTGAAACGAAATAAAATGAATTAAAATGAAATGAAATTAAATAAAATAAAATTGAATGAAAGAAAATAAAATTAAACTAATAAAATAAAATTAAATAGAATAAAATGAAATTAAATAAAAGAGTATAAAATGAAATAAAATAGAATAAAATGAAATTGAATGAAATAAAATTAAGTAAAATATAATAAGCTTAAAAAATAAAATAAAATAAAATAAATAAAATAGAATAATATAAAATGAAATTAAATGGAATGAAATGAAATTAAATGAAATTAAATGAAATTAAATGAAATTAAATGAAAAAATGAAATTAAATGAAATGAAATGAAATAAAAAAACTGAAGCAAAATGAGCTGAGCTAAGCTGAGCTGAGCTGAGCTGAGCTGAGCTCAGCTGATCTGAACTGATCTGAGCTGATCTGAGCTGAGCTGAGCTTAGCTGATCTGAACTGAGCTGAGCTGAGCTGAGCTGAGCTTAGCTGATCTGAGCTGATCTGAACTGATCTGATCTGAGCTGAGCTGAGCTGAGCTTAGCTTAGCTGAGCTGAACTGATCTGAGCTTAGCTGATCTGATCTGATCTGAGCTGATCTGAGCTGATCTGAACTGAGCTGAGCTGAGCTGAGCTGAGCTGAGCTGAGCTGATCTGAGCTGATCTGAACTGATCTGATCTGAGCTGAGCTGAGCTGAGCTTAGCTTAGCTGATCTGATCTGATCTGAGCTGAGCTGATCTGAGCTGATCTGAACTGAGCTGAGCTGAGCATAGCTGATCTGAGCTGATCTGAACTGAGCTGAGCTGAGCTGAGCTGAGCTGAGCTTAGCTGATCTGAGCTGAGCTGAGCTGAGCTGAGCTGAGCTCAGCTGATCTGAGCTGAGCTGAGCTGAGCTGAGCTTAGCTGAGCTGATCTGAGCTGAGCTGATCTGAGCTGAGCTGAGCTTAGCTGATCTGAGCTGATCTGAACTGATCTGAGCTGATCTGAGCTGATCTGATCTTAGCTGAGCTGAGCTGAGCTTAGTTGATCTGAGCTTATCTGAACTGAGCTGAGCTGAGCTGAGCTGAGCTGAGCTGAGCTGAGCTTAGCTTAGCTGAGCTGAACTGATCTGAGCTGATCTGAGCTGAGCTGAGCTTAGCTGATCTGAACTGATCTGAGCTGATCTGAGCTGAGCTGAGCTTAGCTGATCTGAACTGAGCTGAGCTGAGCTGAGCTGATCTGAGCTGATCTGAACTGAGCTGAGCTGAGCTGAGCTGAGCTTAGCTGATCTGAGCTGATCTGAACTGATCTGATCTGAGCTGAGCTGAGCTGAGCTTAGCTTAGCTGAGCTGAACTGATCTGAGCTTAGCTGATCTGATCTGATCTGAGCTGATCTGAGCTGATCTGAACTGAGCTGAGCTGAGCTGAGCTGAGCTGAGCTGATCTGAACTGATCTGATCTGAGCTGAGCTGAGCTGAGCTTAGCTTAGCTGATCTGATCTGATCTGATCTGAGCTGATCTGAGCTGATCTGAACTGAGCTGAGCTGAGCATAGCTGATCTGAGCTGATCTGAACTGAGCTGAGCTGAGCTGAGCTGAGCTGAGCTTAGCTGATCTGAGCTGAGCTGAGCTGAGCTGAGCTGAGCTCAGCTGATCTGAGCTGAGCTGAGCTGAGCTGAGCTGAGCTTAGCTGAGCTGATCTGAGCTGAGCTGATCTGAGCTGAGCTGAGCTTAGCTGATCTGAGCTGATCTGAACTGATCTGAGCTGATCTGAGCTGATCTGATCTTAGCTGAGCTGAGCTGAGCTTAGTTGATCTGAGCTTATCTGAACTGAGCTGAGCTGAGCTGAGCTGAGCTGAGCTGAGCTGAGCTTAGCTTAGCTGAGCTGAACTGATCTGAGCTGATCTGAGCTGAGCTGAGCTTAGCTGATCTGAACTGATCTGAGCTGATCTGAGCTGAGCTGAGCTTAGCTGATCTGAACTGAGCTGAGCTGAGCTGAGCTGATCTGAGCTGATCTGAACTGAGCTGAGCTGAGCTGAGCTGAGCTTAGCTGATCTGAGCTGATCTGAACTGATCTGATCTGAGCTGAGCTGAGCTGAGCTTAGCTTAGCTGAGCTGAACTGATCTGAGCTTAGCTGATCTGATCTGATCTGAGCTGATCTGAGCTGATCTGAACTGAGCTGAGCTGAGCTGAGCTGAGATGATCTGAGCTGAGCTGAGCTGATCTGAGCTGATCTGATCTGATCTGAGCTGAGCTGAGCTGAGCTTAGCTTAGCTGATCTGATCTGATCTGAGCTGATCTGAGCTGATCTGAACTGAGCTGAGCTGAGCATAGCTGATCTGAGCTGATCTGAACTGAGCTGAGCTGAGCTGAGCTGAGCTGAGCTTAGCTGATCTGAGCTGAGCTGAGCTGAGCTCAGCTGAGCTCAGCTGATCTGAGCTGAGCTGAGCTGAGCTGAGCTGAGCTTAGCTGATCTGAGCTGAGCTGAGCTGAGCTGAGCTCAGCTCAGCTGATCTGAGCTGATCTGAACTGAGCTGATCTGAGCTGATCTGAACTGAGCTGATCTGAGCTGAGCTGAGCTGAGCTGAGCTGAGCTTAGCTGATCTGAGCTGATCTGAACTGATCTGAGCTGATCTGAGCTGATCTGATCTTAGCTGAGCTGAGCTGAGCTTAGCTGATCTGAGCTTATCTGAACTGAGCTGAGCTGAGCTGAGCTGAGCTGAGCTGAGCTTAGCTTAGCTGAGCTGAGCTGAGCTGAGCTGAGCTGAGCTTAGCTTAGCTGAGCTGAACTGATCTGAGCTTAGCTGAGCTGATCTGATCTGAGCTGATCTGAGCTGATCTGAACTGATCTGATCTGAGCTGAGCTGATCTGAGCTTAGCTGAGCTGAGCTTAGCTGAGCTGATCTGAACTGATCTGAACTGAGCTGAGCTGAACTGAGCTTAGCTGATCTGAGCTGAGCTTAGCTGATCTGAGCTTAGCTGAGCTGAGCTTAGCTGATCTGAGCTTAGCTGATCTGAGCTTAGCTGATCTTAGCTGATATGAACTGATCTGAACTGATCTGATCTGAGCTGAGCTGAACTGATCTGATCTGAGCTGATCTGAGCTTAGCTGAGCTGAGCTTAGCTGAGCTGGGCTTAGCTAAGCGGGACTCACGGCAGTTGGCCTGGGCTCTCCACTCCTCCAGCTGCCCCCCCCGCGGCCTGGCAGGCGGCGGCGTAGGCCTGCAGGCTGCTGCACAAGGCCTGGGCTCCACCCCCTCCACACAGCAGCTCCTGCACACAGCCCCACACCTGCTCCTGGGCTGACAGCACCCTGGGAGCTGAGCTCAGCTGAGCTGAGCTGAGCTGAGCTGATCTGAAATGATCTGAGCTGAGCTGAGCTGAGCTTGGCTTAGCTGATCTGAGCTTAGCTGATCTGAGCTGAGCTTAGCTGATCTGAGCTTAGCTGATCTGAACTGATCTGATCTGAGCTGAGCTGAGCTGAGCTGAGCTTAGCTTAGCTGAGCTGAGCTGAGCTGAGCTGAGCTTAGCTGAGCTGAGCTTAGCTGATCTGAGCTTAGCTGATCTGAGCTTAGCTGAGCTGATCTGATCTGAGCTGATCTGAACTGATCTGAGCTTAGCTGATCTGAGCTTAGCTGAGCTGATCTGATCTGAGCTGATCTGAACTGATCTGAGTTTAGCTGATCTGAGCTTAGCTGATCTGAGCTTAGCTGAGCTGAGCTGATCTGAGCTGATCTGAACTGATCTGAACTGATCTGATCTGAGCTGAGCTGAGCTTAGCTGAGCTTGGCTTAGCTGAGCTGAGCTTAGCTGAGCTGGGCTTAGCTAAGCGGGACTCACGGCACTTGGCCTGGGCTCTCCACTCCTCCAGCTGCCCCCCCGCGGCCTGGCAGGCGGCGGCGTAGGCCTGCAGGCTGCTGCACAAGGCCTGGGCTCCACCCCCTCCACACAGCAGCTCCTGCACACAGCCCCACACCTGCTCCTGGGCTGACAGCACCCTGGGAGCTGAGCTGAGCTTAAGTGATCTGAGCTGAGCTGAGCTGATCTGAGCTTTGCTTATCTGAGCTGAACTGAGCTGAACTGACCTTAGCTGATCTGAGCTTAGCTGAGCTGAGCTGATCTGAACTGATCTGAACTGATCTGAGCTGAGCTGATCTGAGCTGATCTGAGCTGAACTGAGCTTAGCTGAGCTGAGCTTAGCTGAGCTGAGCTGAGCTTAGCTGATCTGAGCTGATCTTAACTGATCTGAGCTGAGCTGATCTGATCTGAACTGAGCTTAGCTGATCTGAGCTTAGCTGATCTGAGCTTAGCTGAGCTGATCTGAGCTGAGCTGATCTGAACTGATCTGAGCTTAGCTGATCTGAGCTTAGCTGAGCTGATCTGATCTGAGCTGATCTGAACTGATCTGAGCTTAGCTGATCTGAGCTTAGCTGATCTGAGCTTAGCTGAGCTGAGCTGAGCTTAGCGGATCTGAGCTGATCTGAACTGATCTGAACTGATCTGATCTGAGCTGAGCTGAGCTGATCTGAGCTGGGCTTAGCTGAGCTGAGCTTAGCTGAGCTGGGCTTAGCTAAGCGGGACTCACGGCACTTGGCCTGGGCTCTCCACTCCTCCAGCTGCCCCCCCGCGGCCTGGCAGGCGGCGGCGTAGGCCTGCAGGCTGCTGCACAAGGCCTGGGCTCCACCCCCTCCACACAGCAGCTCCTGCACACAGCCCCACACCTGCTCCTGGGCTGACAGCACCCTGGGAGCTGAGCTCAGCTGAGCTGAGCTGAGCTGAGCTGATCTGAAATGATCTGAGCTGAGCTGAGCTGAGCTTGGCTTAGCTGATCTGAGCTTAGCTGATCTGAGCTGAGCTTAGCTGATCTGAGCTTAGCTGATCTGAACTGATCTGATCTGAGCTGAGCTGAGCTGAGCTGAGCTTAGCTTAGCTGAGCTGAGCTGAGCTGAGCTGAGCTTAGCTGAGCTGAGCTTAGCTGATCTGAGCTTAGCTGATCTGAGCTTAGCTGAGCTGATCTGATCTGAGCTGATCTGAACTGATCTGAGCTTAGCTGATCTGAGCTTAGCTGAGCTGATCTGATCTGAGCTGATCTGAACTGATCTGAGTTTAGCTGATCTGAGCTTAGCTGATCTGAGCTTAGCTGAGCTGAGCTGATCTGAGCTGATCTGAACTGATCTGAACTGATCTGATCTGAGCTGAGCTGAGCTTAGCTGAGCTTGGCTTAGCTGAGCTGAGCTTAGCTGAGCTGGGCTTAGCTAAGCGGGACTCACGGCACTTGGCCTGGGCTCTCCACTCCTCCAGCTGCCCCCCCGCGGCCTGGCAGGCGGCGGCGTAGGCCTGCAGGCTGCTGCACAAGGCCTGGGCTCCACCCCCTCCACACAGCAGCTCCTGCACACAGCCCCACACCTGCTCCTGGGCTGACAGCACCCTGGGAGCTGAGCTGAGCTTAAGTGATCTGAGCTGAGCTGAGCTGATCTGAGCTTTGCTTAGCTGAGCTGAACTGAGCTGAACTGAGCTTAGCTGAGCTGAGCTTAGCTGAGCTGAGCTGATCTGAACTGATCTGAACTGATCTGAGCTGAGCTGATCTGAGCTTAGCTGATCTGAGCTTAGCTGAGCTGAGCTGAGCTGAACTGATCTGAACTGATCTGAGCTTAGCTGATCTGAGCTGAGCTTAGCTGATCTGAGCTTAGCTGATCTGAACTGATCTGATCTGATCTGAGCTGAGCTGAGCTGATCTGAGCTGAGCTTAGCTGAGCTGAGCTTAGCTGATCTGAGCTTAGCTGAGCTGAGCTGATCTGAGCTGATCTGAACTGATCTGAACTGATCTGAGCTGATCTGAGCTTAGTTTAGCTGAGCTGAACTGATCTGAGCTTAGCTGAGCTGAGCTTAGCTGAGCTGATCTGATCTGAGCTGATCTGAGCTGATCTGAACTGATCTGAACTGAGCTGAGCTGAGCTGATCTGAGCTTGGCTTAGCTGAGCTGAGCTTAGCTGAGCTGGGCTTAGCTAAGCGGGACTCACGGCACTTGGCCTGGGCTCTCCACTCCTCCAGCTGCCCCCCCGCGGCCTGGCAGGCGGCGGCGTAGGCCTGCAGGCTGCTGCACAAGGCCTGGGCTCCACCCCCTCCACACAGCAGCTCCTGCACACAGCCCCACACCTGCTCCTGGGCTGACAGCACCCTGGGAGCTGAGCTCAGCTGAGCTGAGCTGAGCTGAGCTGATCTGAAATGATCTGAGCTGAGCTGAGCTGAGCTTGGCTTAGCTGATCTGAGCTTAGCTGATCTGAGCTGAGCTTAGCTGATCTGAGCTTAGCTGATCTGAACTGATCTGATCTGAGCTGAGCTGAGCTGAGCTGAGCTGAGCTTAGCTGAGCTGAGCTTAGCTGAGCTGAGCTTAGCTGAGCTGATCTGATCTGAACTGATCTGAACTGATCTGATCTGATCTGAGCTGAGCTGATCTGAGCTTGGCTTAGCTGATCTGAGCTGATCTGATCTGAGCTTAGCTGAGCTGAGCTTAGCTGAGCTGAGCTGATCTGAGCTGATCTGAACTGATCTGAACTGATCTGAGCTGAGCTGAGCTGATCTGACAACACCCTGTGAGTTTAGCTGAGCTGAGCTTAGCTGAACTGAGCTGATCTGAGCTTAGCTGAGCTGAGCTTAGCTGAGCTGAGCTGAGCTGAGCTAATCTGATCTGAGCTGATCTGAACTGAGCTGATCTGAGCTGAGCTGAGCTGAGCTGATCTGAGCTGAACTGAGCTTAGCTGATCTGAGCTTAGCTGAGCTGAGCTTATCTGAGCTGGGCTTAGCTAAGCGGGACTCACGGCACTTGGCCTGGGCTCTCCACTCCTCCAGCTGCCCCCCCGCGGCCTGGCAGGCGGCGGCGTAGGCCTGCAGGCTGCTGCACAAGGCCTGGGCTCCACCCCCTCCACACAGCAGCTCCTGCACACAGCCCCACACCTGCTCCTGGGCTGACAGCACCCTGGGAGCTGAGCTCAGCTGAGCTGAGCTGAGCTGAGCTTAGCTGATCTGAGCTGAGCTTAGCTGAGCTGAGCTGAGCTGATCTGAACTGATCTGATCTGAGCTGAGCTGAGCTGATCTGAGCTTGGCTTAGCTGAGCTGAGCTTAGCTGAGCTGGGCTTAGCTAAGCGGGACTCACGGCACTTGGCCTGGGCTCTCCACTCCTCCAGCTGCCCCCCCGCGGCCTGGCAGGCGGCGGCGTAGGCCTGCAGGCTGCTGCACAAGGCCTGGGCTCCACCCCCTCCACACAGCAGCTCCTGCACACAGCCCCACACCTGCTCCTGGGCTGACAGCACCCTGGGAGCTGAGCTCAGCTGAGCTGAGCTGAGCTGAGCTTAGCTGATCTGAGCTTGGCTGAGCTGAGCTTAGCTGATCGGAGCTGATCTGAGCTGATCTGAACTGATCTGATCTGAGCTGAGCTGATCTGATCTGAGCTTGGCTTAGCTGATCTGAGCTTAGCTGAGCTGAGCTTAGCTGAGCTGAGCTTAGCTGAGCTGATCTGATCTGAGCTGATCTGAACTGATCTGAACTGAGCTGATCTGAGCTTAGCTGAGCTGAGCTTAACTGATCTGAGCTTAGCTGATCTGAGCTTAGCTGAGCTGATCTGAACTGAGCTGAGCTGAACTGAGCTTAGCTGATCTGAGCTGAGCTGAGCTGATCTGAGCTTAGCTGAGCTGAGCTTAGCTGATCTGAGCTTAGCTGATCTGAGCTTAGCTGATCTGAGCTGATATGAACTGATCTGAACTGATCTGATCTGAGCTGATCTGAGCTGAGCTGAGCTGAACTGATCTGAGCTTGGCTTAGCTGAGCTGAGCTTAGCTGAGCTGGGCTTAGCTAAGCGGGACTCACGGCACTTGGCCTGGGCTCTCCACTCCTCCAGCTGCCCCCCCGCGGCCTGGCAGGCGGCGGCGTAGGCCTGCAGGCTGCTGCACAAGGCCTGGGCTCCACCCCCTCCACACAGCAGCTCCTGCACACAGCCCCACACCTGCTCCTGGGCTGACAGCACCCTGGGAGCTGAGCTGAGCTTAAGTGATCTGAGCTGAGCTGAGCTGAGCTGATCTGAACTGAGCTGAGCTGAGCTGAGCTGAGCTGATCTGATCTGAGCTTAGCTGATCTGAACTGATTGGATCTGATCTGAGCTGAGCTGAGCTGATCTGAGCTGAGCTTAGCTGAGCTGAGCTGAGCTGATCTGATCTGAGCTTAGCTGAGCTGAGCTGAGCTGAGGTGATCTGAGCTGATCTGAACTGATCTGAACTGATCTGATCTGATCTGAGCTGAGCTTAGCTGATCTGAGCTTAGCTGAGCTGAGCTTAGCTGAGCTGATCTGAGCTGAGCTGATCTGAACTGATCTGAACTGAGCTGAGCTGAACTGAGCTTAGCTGATCTGAGCTGAGCTTAGCTGATCTGAGCTTAGCTGAGCTGAGTTTAACTGATCTGAGCTTAGCTGAGCTGAGCTTAGCTGAGCTGAGCTGAGCTGAGCTGAACTGAGCTTAGCTGATCTGAGCTTAGCTGATCTGAGCTTAGCTGATCTGAGCTGATCTGAGCTGATCTGAACTAATCTGAACTGATCTGAGCTGATCTGAGCTTAGTTTAGCTGAGCTGAACTGATCTGAGCTTAGCTGAGCTGAGCTTAGCTGAGCTGATCTGATCTGA
Source organism: Rallus limicola (assembly GCA_022605955.1). Taxonomy (NCBI): domain Eukaryota; kingdom Metazoa; phylum Chordata; class Aves; order Gruiformes; family Rallidae; genus Rallus; species Rallus limicola. The sequence continues at coordinate 16,988 of JAKCOZ010000996.1, forward strand.
GCTGATCTGAGCTGATCTGAACTGATCTGAACTGAGCTGAACTGAGCTGAGCTGAGCTGAGCTGAGCTGAGCTGAGCTGATCTGAATTGATCTGAACTGATCTGAGCTGAGCTGAGCTGATCTGACAACACCCTGTGAGTTTAGCTGAGCTGAGCTTAGCTGAACTGATCTGAGCTGATCTGAACTGAGCTGATCTGAGCTTAGCTGAGCTGAGCTTAACTGATCTGAGCTTAGCTGATCTGAGCTTAGCTGAGCTGATCTGAACTGAGCTGAGCTGAACTGAGCTTAGCTGATCTGAGCTGAGCTGAGCTGATCTGAGCTTGGCTGAGCTGAGCTTAGCTGATCTGAGCTTAGCTGATCTGAGCTTAGCTGATCTGAGCTGATCTGAACTGATCTGATCTGAGCTGAGCTGAACTGATCTGATCTTAGCTGATCTGAGCTTAGCTGAGCTGAGCTTAGCTGAGCTGGGCTTAGCTAAGCGGGACTCACGGCACTTGGCCTGGGCTCTCCACTCCTCCAGCTGCCCCCCCGCGGCCTGGCAGGCGGCGGCGTAGGCCTGCAGGCTGCTGCACAAGGCCTGGGCTCCACCCCCTCCACACAGCAGCTCCTGCACACAGCCCCACACCTGCTCCTGGGGTGACAGCACCCTGGGAGCTGAGCTCAGCTGAGCTGAGCTGAGCTGAGCTGATCTGAAATGATCTGAGCTGAGCTGAGCTGAGCTTGGCTTAGCTGATCTGAGCTTAGCTGATCTGAGCTGAGCTTAGCTGATCTGAGCTTAGCTGATCTGAACTGATCTGATCTGATCTGAGCTGAGCTGAGCTGATCTGAGCTGAGCTTAGCTGAGCTGAGCTTAGCTGATCTGAGCTTAGCTGAGCTGATCTGATCTGAGCTGATCTGAACTGATCTGAACTGATCTGATCTGATCTGAGCTGAGCTGATCTGAGCTTGGCTTAGCTGATCTGAGCTTAGCTGAGCTGAGCTTAGCTGAGCTGAGCTTAGCTGAGCTGATCTGATCTGAGCTGATCTGAACTGAGCTGATCTGAGCTTAGCTGAGCTGAGCTTAACTGATCTGAGCTTAGCTGATCTGAGCTTAGCTGAGCTGATCTGAACTGAGCTGATCTGAGCTGAGCTGAACTGATCTGAGCTTAGCTGAGCTGAGCTTAGCTGAGCTGAGTTTAGCTGAGCTGATCTGAGCTGATCTGAACTGATCTGATCTGAGCTGAGCTGAGCTGATCTGAGCTTAGCTGATCTGAGCTTAGCTGATCTTAGCTGATATGAACTGATCTGAACTGATCTGATCTGAGCTGAGCTGAACTGATCTGATCTTAGCTGATCTGAGCTTAGCTGAGCTGAGCTTAGCTGAGCTGGGCTTAGCTAAGCGGGACTCACGGCACTTGGCCTGGGCTCTCCACTCCTCCAGCTGCCCCCCCGCGGCCTGGCAGGCGGCGGCGTAGGCCTGCAGGCTGCTGCACAAGGCCTGGGCTCCACCCCCTCCACACAGCAGCTCCTGCACACAGCCCCACACCTGCTCCTGGGCTGACAGCACCCTGGGAGCTGAGCTGAGCTTAAGTGATCTGAGCTGAGCTGAGCTGATCTGAGCTTTGCTTAGCTGAGCTGAACTGAGCTGAACTGAGCTTAGCTGATCTGAGCTTAGCTGAGCTGAGCTGATCTGAACTGATCTGAGCTGAGCTGATCTGAGCTGATCTGAGCTGAACTGAGCTTAGCTGATCTGAGCTGAGCTGAGCTGATCTGAGCTTAGCTGATCTGAAATGATCTGAGCTGAGCTGAGCTGAGCTTGGCTTAGCTGATCTGAGCTTAGCTGAGCTGAGCTTAGCTAAGCTGAGCTTAGCTGAGCTGATCTGATCTGAGCTGATCTGAACTGATCTGAGCTGAGCTGATCTGAGCTGAACTGAGCTTAGCTGATCTGAGCTTAGCTGAGCTGAGCTTAGCTGAGCTGAGCTTAGCTGATATGAGCTGATCTGAACTGATTTGAACTGATCTGAACTGAGCTGAGCTGAACTGAGCTTAGCTGATCTGAGCTTAGCTGAGCTGAGCTGAGCTTAGCTGAGCTGATCTGAGCTGAGCTGATCTGAACTGATCTGAACTGAGCTGAGCTGATCTGAGCTGATCTGAACTGATCTGAGCTGAACTGAGCTGAGCTGTTCTGAGCTGAGCTTAGCTGAGCTGAGCTTAGCTGATCTGAGCTGAGCTGATCTGAACTGAGCTTAGCTGATCTGAGCTGAGCTTAGCTGATCTGAGCTGAGCTGATCTGAGCTGATCTGATCTGAGCTGAGCTGAGCTGATCTGAGCTTAGCTGAGCTGAGCTTAGCTGATCTGAGCTTAGCTGATCTGAGCTGATATGAACTGATCTGAACTGATCTGATCTGAGCTGAGCTGAACTGAGCTGAGCTGAGCTGATCTGAGCTTGGCTTAGCTGAGCTGAGCTTAGCTGAGCTGGGCTTAGCTAAGCGGGACTCACGGCAGTTGGCCTGGGCTCTCCACTCCTCCAGCTGCCCCCCCGCGGCCTGGCAGGCGGCGGCGTAGGCCTGCAGGCTGCTGCACAAGGCCTGGGCTCCACCCCCTCCACACAGCAGCTCCTGCACACAGCCCCACACCTGCTCCTGGGCTGACAGCACCCTGGGAGCTGAGCTGAGCTTAAGTGATCTGAGCTGAGCTGATCTGATCTGAGCTTTGCTTAGCTGAGCTGAACTGAGCTGAACTGAGCTTAGCTGAGCTGAGCTTAGCTGAGCTGAGCTGATCTGAACTGATCTGAACTGATCTGAGCTGATCTGATCTGAGCTGATCTGAGCTGAACTGAGCTTAGCTGAGCTGAGCTTAGCTGAGATGAGCTGAGCTGAGCTGATCTGAGCTGATCTGAACTCATCTGAACTGATCTGAGCTGATCTGAGCTGAGCTGATCTGAGCTTAGCTGATCTGAGCTTAGGTGAGCTGAGCTGAGCTGAGCTGAGCTGAACTGATCTGAGCTTAGCTGATCTGAGCTTAGCTGAGCTGATCTGATCTGAGCTGATCTGAACTGATCTGAACTGAGCTGATCTGAGCTTAGCTGAGCTGAGCTTAACTGATCTGAGCTTAGCTGATCTGAGCTTAGCTGAGCTGATCTGAACTGAGCTGAGCTGAACTGAGCTTAGCTGATCTGAGCTGAGCTGAGCTGATCTGAGCTTAGCTGAGCTGAGCTTAGCTGATCTGAGCTTAGCTGATCTGAGCTTAGCTGATCTGAGCTGATATGAACTGATCTGAACTGATCTGATCTGAGCTGATCTGAGCTGAGCTGAGCTGAACTGATCTGAGCTTGGCTTAGCTGAGCTGAGCTTAGCTGAGCTGGGCTTAGCTAAGCGGGACTCACGGCACTTGGCCTGGGCTCTCCACTCCTCCAGCTGCCCCCCCGCGGCCTGGCAGGCGGCGGCGTAGGCCTGCAGGCTGCTGCACAAGGCCTGGGCTCCACCCCCTCCACACAGCAGCTCCTGCACACAGCCCCACACCTGCTCCTGGGCTGACAGCACCCTGGGAGCTGAGCTGAGCTTAAGTGATCTGAGCTGAGCTGAACTGAGCTGAGCTGAGCTGATCTGAGCTTGGCTTAGCTGATCTGAGCTTAGCTGATCTGAGCTTAGCTGAGCTGAGCTGATCTGAACTGATCTGAGCTGATCTGAGCTGAGCTGATCTGAGCTGATCTGAGCTGAACTGAGCTTAGCTGAGCTGAGCTTAGCTGAGCTGAGCTGAGCTTAGCTGATCTGAGCTGATCTGAGCTGAACTGAGCTGAGCTTAGCTGAGCTGAGCTGAGCTTAGCTGATCTGAGCTTAGCTGAGCTGAGCTGAGCTGATCTGAGTTTAGCTGAGCTGAGCTTAGCTGATCTGAGCTTGGCTTAGCTGATCTGAGCTTAGCTGATCTGAGCTGAGCTGAGCTGAGCTGAGCTGAACTGAGCTGATCAGATCTGATCTGAGCTGAGCTTAGCTGATCTGAGCGTGGCTTAGCTGAGCTGAGCTTAGCTGAGCTGATCTGAGCTGATCTGAGCTGATCTGAACTAATCTGAACTGATCTGAGCTGATCTGAGCTTAGTTTAGCTGAGCTGAACTGATCTGAGCTTAGCTGAGCTGAGCTTAGCTGAGCTGATCTGATCTGAGCTGATCTGAACTGATCTGAACTGATCTGAACTGAGCTGAACTGAGCTGAGCTGAGCTGAGCTGATCTGAGCTGAGCTGAGCTGATCTGAGCTTAGCTGAGCTGAGCTGATCTGAGCTGATCTGAACTGATCTGAACTGATCTGATCTGATCTGAGCTGAGCTGAGCTGATCTGAGCTGAGCTGAGCTGATCTGAGCTTAGCTGAGCTGAGCTGATCTGAGCTGATCTGAATTGATCTGAACTGATCTGAGCTGAGCTGAGCTGATCTGACAACACCCTGTGAGTTTAGCTGAGCTGAGCTTAGCTGAACTGATCTGAGCTGATCTGAACTGAGCTGATCTGAGCTTAGCTGAGCTGAGCTTAACTGATCTGAGCTTAGCTGATCTGAGCTTAGCTGAGCTGATCTGAACTGAGCTGAGCTGAACTGAGCTTAGCTGATCTGAGCTGAGCTGAGCTGATCTGAGCTTGGCTGAGCTGAGCTTAGCTGATCTGAGCTTAGCTGATCTGAGCTTAGCTGATCTGAGCTGATCTGAACTGATCTGATCTGAGCTGAGCTGAACTGATCTGATCTTAGCTGATCTGAGCTTAGCTGAGCTGAGCTTAGCTGAGCTGGGCTTAGCTAAGCGGGACTCACGGCACTTGGCCTGGGCTCTCCACTCCTCCAGCTGCCCCCCCGCGGCCTGGCAGGCGGCGGCGTAGGCCTGCAGGCTGCTGCACAAGGCCTGGGCTCCACCCCCTCCACACAGCAGCTCCTGCACACAGCCCCACACCTGCTCCTGGGCTGACAGCACCCTGGGAGCTGAGCTGAGCTTAAGTGATCTGAGCTGAGCTGAGCTGATCTGAGCTTTGCTTAGCTGAGCTGAACTGAGCTGAACTGAGCTTAGCTGATCTGAGCTTAGCTGAGCTGAGCTGATCTGAACTGATCTGAGCTGAGCTGATCTGAGCTGATCTGAGCTGAACTGAGCTTAGCTGATCTGAGCTGAGCTGAGCTGATCTGAGCTTAGCTGATCTGAAATGATCTGAGCTGAGCTGAGCTGAGCTTGGCTTAGCTGATCTGAGCTTAGCTGAGCTGAGCTTAGCTAAGCTGAGCTTAGCTGAGCTGATCTGATCTGAGCTGATCTGAACTGATCTGAGCTGAGCTGATCTGAGCTGAACTGAGCTTAGCTGATCTGAGCTTAGCTGAGCTGAGCTTAGCTGAGCTGAGCTTAGCTGATATGAGCTGATCTGAACTGATTTGAACTGATCTGAACTGAGCTGAGCTGAACTGAGCTTAGCTGATCTGAGCTTAGCTGAGCTGAGCTTAGCTGAGCTGATCTGAGCTGAGCTGATCTGAACTGATCTGAACTGAGCTGAGCTGATCTGAGCTGATCTGAACTGATCTGAGCTGAACTGAGCTGAGCTGTTCTGAGCTGAGCTTAGCTGAGCTGAGCTTAGCTGATCTGAGCTGAGCTGATCTGAACTGAGCTTAGCTGATCTGAGCTGAGCTTAGCTGATCTGAGCTGAGCTGATCTGAGCTGATCTGATCTGAGCTGAGCTGAGCTGATCTGAGCTTAGCTGAGCTGAGCTTAGCTGATCTGAGCTTAGCTGATCTGAGCTGATATGAACTGATCTGAACTGATCTGATCTGAGCTGAGCTGAACTGAGCTGAGCTGAGCTGATCTGAGCTTGGCTTAGCTGAGCTGAGCTTAGCTGAGCTGGGCTTAGCTAAGCGGGACTCACGGCAGTTGGCCTGGGCTCTCCACTCCTCCAGCTGCCCCCCCGCGGCCTGGCAGGCGGCGGCGTAGGCCTGCAGGCTGCTGCACAAGGCCTGGGCTCCACCCCCTCCACACAGCAGCTCCTGCACACAGCCCCACACCTGCTCCTGGGCTGACAGCACCCTGGGAGCTGAGCTGAGCTTAAGTGATCTGAGCTGAGCTGATCTGAGCTGAGCTGAGCTGAACTGAGCTGTTCTGAGCTTAGCTGATCTGAGCTTAGGTGATCTGAGCTGAGCTTAGCTGATCTGATCTGAGCTGATCTGAACTGATCTGAGCTTAGCTGATCTGAGTTTAGCTGATCTGAGCTTAGCTGAGCTGAGCTGAGCTTAGCTGAGCTGAGCTGAGCTGAACTGATCTGAACTGATCTGTTCTGAGCTGAGCTGATCTGATCTGAACTGAGCTTAGCTGATCTGAGCTGAGCTTAGCTGATCTGATCTGAGCTGATCTGAACTGATCTGAGCTTAGCTGATCTGAGTTTAGCTGATCTGAGCTTAGCTGAGCTGAGCTGAGCTTAGCTGATCTGAGCTGATCTGAACTGATCTGAGCTGAGCTGATCTGAGCTGAACTGAGCTTAGCTGATCTGAGCTTAGCTGAGCTGAGCTTAGCTGAGCTGAGCTTAGCTGATATGAGCTGATCTGAACTGATTTGAACTGATCTGAACTGAGCTGAGCTGAACTGAGCTTAGCTGATCTGAGCTTAGCTGAGCTGAGCTTAGCTGAGCTGATCTGAGCTGAGCTGATCTGAACTGATCTGAACTGAGCTGAGCTGATCTGAGCTGATCTGAACTGATCTGAGCTGAACTGAGCTGAGCTGTTCTGAGCTGAGCTTAGCTGAGCTGAGCTTAGCTGATCTGAGCTGAGCTGATCTGAACTGAGCTTAGCTGATCTGAGCTGAGCTTAGCTGATCTGAGCTGAGCTGATCTGAGCTGATCTGATCTGAGCTGAGCTGAGCTGATCTGAGCTTAGCTGAGCTGAGCTTAGCTGATCTGAGCTTAGCTGATCTGAGCTGATATGAACTGATCTGAACTGATCTGATCTGAGCTGAGCTGAACTGAGCTGAGCTGAGCTGATCTGAGCTTGGCTTAGCTGAGCTGAGCTTAGCTGAGCTGGGCTTAGCTAAGCGGGACTCACGGCAGTTGGCCTGGGCTCTCCACTCCTCCAGCTGCCCCCCCGCGGCCTGGCAGGCGGCGGCGTAGGCCTGCAGGCTGCTGCACAAGGCCTGGGCTCCACCCCCTCCACACAGCAGCTCCTGCACACAGCCCCACACCTGCTCCTGGGCTGACAGCACCCTGGGAGCTGAGCTGAACTGAGCTGAGCTGAGCTTAGCTGAGCTTAGCTGAGCTTGGCTGAGCTGAGCTTAGCTGAGCTGAGCTGAGCTGATCTGAGCTGATCTGAACTGATCTGAGCTGAGCTGAGCTGAGCTGAGCTGAACTGAGCTTAGCTGAGCTGAGCTTAGCTGAGCTGAGCTGAGCTTAGCTGATCTGAGCTGATCTGAGCTGAACTGAGCTGAGCTTAGCTGAGCTGAGCTGAGCTTAGCTGATCTGAGCTTAGCTGATCTGAGCTGATCAGATCTGATCTGAGCTGAGCTTTGCTGATCTGAGCGTGGCTTAGCTGAGCTGAGCTTAGCTGATCTGAGTTTAGCTGATCTGAGCTTAGCTGATCTGAGCTGATCTGAGCTGATCTGAACTAATCTGAACTGATCTGAGCTGATCTGAGCTTAGTTTAGCTGAGCTGAACTGATCTGAGCTTAGCTGAGCTGAGCTTAGCTGAGCTGATCTGATCTGAGCTGATCTGAGCTGATCTGAACTGATCTGAACTGAGCTGAGCTGAGCTGAGCTGAGCTTGGCTTAGCTGAGCTGAGCTTAGCTGAGCTGGGCTTAGCTAAGCGGGACTCACGGCACTTGGCCTGGGCTCTCCACTCCTCCAGCTGCCCCCCCGCGGCCTGGCAGGCGGCGGCGTAGGCCTGCAGGCTGCTGCACAAGGCCTGGGCTCCACCCCCTCCACACAGCAGCTCCTGCACACAGCCCCACACCTGCTCCTGGGGTGACAGCACCCTGGGAGCTGAGCTCAGCTGAGCTGAGCTGAGCTGAGCTGATCTGAAATGATCTGAGCTGAGCTGAGCTGAGCTTGGCTTAGCTGATCTGAGCTTAGCTGATCTGAGCTGAGCTTAGCTGATCTGAGCTTAGCTGATCTGAACTGATCTGATCTGATCTGAGCTGAGCTGAGCTGATCTGAGCTGAGCTTAGCTGAGCTGAGCTTAGCTGATCTGAGCTTAGCTGAGCTGATCTGATCTGAGCTGATCTGAACTGATCTGAACTGATCTGATCTGATCTGAGCTGAGCTGATCTGAGCTTGGCTTAGCTGATCTGAGCTTAGCTGAGCTGAGCTTAGCTGAGCTGAGCTTAGCTGAGCTGATCTGATCTGAGCTGATCTGAACTGAGCTGATCTGAGCTTAGCTGAGCTGAGCTTAACTGATCTGAGCTTAGCTGATCTGAGCTTAGCTGAGCTGATCTGAACTGAGCTGATCTGAGCTGAGCTGAACTGATCTGAGCTTAGCTGAGCTGAGCTTAGCTGAGCTGAGTTTAGCTGAGCTGATCTGAGCTGATCTGAACTGATCTGATCTGAGCTGAGCTGAGCTGATCTGAGCTTGGCTTAGCTGAGCTGAGCTTAGCTGAGCTGGGCTTAGCTAAGCGGGACTCACGGCACTTGGCCTGGGCTCTCCACTCCTCCAGCTGCCCCCCCGCGGCCTGGCAGGCGGCGGCGTAGGCCTGCAGGCTGCTGCACAAGGCCTGGGCTCCACCCCCTCCACACAGCAGCTCCTGCACACAGCCCCACACCTGCTCCTGGGCTGACAGCACCCTGGGAGCTGAGCTGAACTGAGCTGAGCTGAGCTTAGCTGAGCTTAGCTGAGCTTGGCTGAGCTGAGCTTAGCTGAGCTGAGCTGAGCTGATCTGAGCTGATCTGAACTGATCTGAGCTGAGCTGAGCTGAGCTGAGCTGAACTGAGCTTAGCTGAGCTGAGCTTAGCTGAGCTGAGCTGAGCTTAGCTGATCTGAGCTGATCTGAGCTGAACTGAGCTGAGCTTAGCTGAGCTGAGCTGAGCTTAGCTGATCTGAGCTTAGCTGATCTGAGCTGAGCTGATCTGAGCTGAGCTGAGCTGAACTGAGCTGATCAGATCGGATCTGAGCTGAGCTTTGCTGATCTGAGCGTGGCTTAGCTGAGCTGAGCTTAGCTGATCTGAGTTTAGCTGATCTGAGCTTAGCTGATCTGAGCTGATCTGAGCTGATCTGAACTAATCTGAACTGATCTGAGCTGATCTGAGCTTAGTTTAGCTGAGCTGAACTGATCTGAGCTTAGCTGAGCTGAGCTTAGCTGAGCTGAGCTGATCTGAGCTGATCTGAACTGATCTGAACTGATCTGATCTGAGCTGAGCTGAGCTGATCTGAGCTGGGCTTAGCTGAGCTGAGCTTAGCTGAGCTGGGCTTAGCTAAGCGGGACTCACGGCACTTGGCCTGGGCTCTCCACTCCTCCAGCTGCCCCCCCGCGGCCTGGCAGGCGGCGGCGTAGGCCTGCAGGCTGCTGCACAAGGCCTGGGCTCCACCCCCTCCACACAGCAGCTCCTGCACACAGCCCCACACCTGCTCCTGGGCTGACAGCACCCTGGGAGCTGAGCTGAGCTTAAGTGATCTGAGCTGAGCTGATCTGAGCTGAGCTGAGCTGAACTGAGCTGTTCTGAGCTTAGCTGATCTGAGCTTAGGTGATCTGAGCTGAGCTTAGCTGATCTGATCTGAGCTGATCTGAACTGATCTGAGCTTAGCTGATCTGAGTTTAGCTGAGCTGATCTGAACTGATCTGATCTGATCTGAGCTGATCTGAGCTTAGTTTAGCTGAGCTGAACTGATCTGAGCTTAGCTGAGCTGAGCTTAGCTGATCTGAGCTTAGCTGAGCTGATCTGAGCTGATCTGAACTGATCTGAACTGATCTGATCTGAGCTGAGCTGAGCTGATCTGAGCTGGGCTTAGCTGAGCTGAGCTTAGCTGAGCTGGGCTTAGCTAAGCGGGACTCACGGCACTTGGCCTGGGCTCTCCACTCCTCCAGCTGCCCCCCCGCGGCCTGGCAGGCGGCGGCGTAGGCCTGCAGGCTGCTGCACAAGGCCTGGGCTCCACCCCCTCCACACAGCAGCTCCTGCACACAGCCCCACACCTGCTCCTGGGGTGACAGCACCCTGGGAGCTGAGCTCAGCTGAGCTGAGCTGAGCTGAGCTGATCTGAAATGATCTGAGCTGAGCTGAGCTGAGCTTGGCTTAGCTGATCTGAGCTTAGCTGATCTGAGCTGAGCTTAGCTGATCTGAGCTTAGCTGATCTGAACTGATCTGATCTGATCTGAGCTGAGCTGAGCTGATCTGAGCTGAGCTTAGCTGAGCTGAGCTTAGCTGATCTGAGCTTAGCTGAGCTGATCTGATCTGAGCTGATCTGAACTGATCTGAACTGATCTGATCTGATCTGAGCTGAGCTGATCTGAGCTTGGCTTAGCTGATCTGAGCTTAGCTGAGCTGAGCTTAGCTGAGCTGAGCTTAGCTGAGCTGATCTGATCTGAGCTGATCTGAACTGAGCTGATCTGAGCTTAGCTGAGCTGAGCTTAACTGATCTGAGCTTAGCTGATCTGAGTTTAGCTGAGCTGATCTGAACTGAGCTGATCTGAGCTGAGCTGAACTGATCTGAGCTTAGCTGAGCTGAGCTTAGCTGAGCTGAGTTTAGCTGAGCTGATCTGAGCTGATCTGAACTGATCTGATCTGAGCTGAGCTGAGCTGATCTGAGTTTGGCTTAGCTGAGCTGAGCTTAGCTGAGCTGGGCTTAGCTAAGCGGGACTCACGGCAGTTGGCCTGGGCTCTCCACTCCTCCAGCTGCCCCCCCGCGGCCTGGCAGGCGGCGGCGTAGGCCTGCAGGCTGCTGCACAAGGCCTGGGCTCCACCCCCTCCACACAGCAGCTCCTGCACACAGCCCCACACCTGCTCCTGGGCTGACAGCACCCTGGGAGCTGAGCTCAGCTGAGCTGAGCTGAGCTGAGCTGATCTGAAATGATCTGAGCTGAGCTGAGCTGAGCTTGGCTTAGCTGATCTGAGCTTAGCTGATCTGAGCTGAGCTTAGCTGATCTGAGCTTAGCTGATCTGAACTGATCTGATCTGATCTGAGCTGAGCTGAGCTGATCTGAGCTGAGCTTAGCTGAGCTGAGCTTAGCTGATCTGAGCTTAGCTGAGCTGATCTGATCTGAGCTGATCTGAACTGATCTGAACTGATCTGATCTGATCTGAGCTGAGCTGATCTGAGCTTGGCTTAGCTGATCTGAGCTTAGCTGAGCTGAGCTTAGCTGAGCTGAGCTTAGCTGAGCTGATCTGATCTGAGCTGATCTGAACTGAGCTGATCTGAGCTTAGCTGAGCTGAGCTTAACTGATCTGAGCTTAGCTGATCTGAGCTTAGCTGAGCTGATCTGAACTGAGCTGATCTGAGGTGAGCTGAACTGATCTGAGCTTAGCTGAGCTGAGCTTAGCTGAGCTGAGTTTAGCTGAGCTGATCTGAGCTGATCTGAACTGATCTGATCTGAGCTGAGCTGAGCTGATCTGAGCTTGGCTTAGCTGAGCTGAGCTTAGCTGAGCTGGGCTTAGCTAAGCGGGACTCACGGCACTTGGCCTGGGCTCTCCACTCCTCCAGCTGCCCCCCCGCGGCCTGGCAGGCGGCGGCGTAGGCCTGCAGGCTGCTGCACAAGGCCTGGGCTCCACCCCCTCCACACAGCAGCTCCTGCACACAGCCCCACACCTGCTCCTGGGCTGACAGCACCCTGGGAGCTGAGCTGAACTGAGCTGAGCTGAGCTTAGCTGAGCTTAGCTGAGCTTGGCTGAGCTGAGCTTAGCTGAGCTGAGCTGAGCTGATCTGAGCTGATCTGAACTGATCTGAGCTGAGCTGAGCTGAGCTGAGCTGAACTGAGCTTAGCTGAGCTGAGCTTAGCTGAGCTGAGCTGAGCTTAGCTGATCTGAGCTGATCTGAGCTGAACTGAGCTGAGCTTAGCTGAGCTGAGCTGAGCTTAGCTGATCTGAGCTTAGCTGATCTGAGCTGAGCTGATCTGAGCTGAGCTGAGCTGAACTGAGCTGATCAGATCTGATCTGAGCTGAGCTTTGCTGATCTGAGCGTGGCTTAGCTGAGCTGAGCTTAGCTGATCTGAGTTTAGCTGATCTGAGCTTAGCTGATCTGAGCTGATCTGAGCTGATCTGAACTAATCTGAACTGATCTGAGCTGATCTGAGCTTAGTTTAGCTGAGCTGAACTGATCTGAGCTTAGCTGAGCTGAGCTTAGCTGAGCTGAGCTGATCTGAGCTGATCTGAACTGATCTGAACTGATCTGATCTGAGCTGAGCTGAGCTGATCTGAGCTGGGCTTAGCTGAGCTGAGCTTAGCTGAGCTGGGCTTAGCTAAGCGGGACTCACGGCACTTGGCCTGGGCTCTCCACTCCTCCAGCTGCCCCCCCGCGGCCTGGCAGGCGGCGGCGTAGGCCTGCAGGCTGCTGCACAAGGCCTGGGCTCCACCCCCTCCACACAGCAGCTCCTGCACACAGCCCCACACCTGCTCCTGGGCTGACAGCACCCTGGGAGCTGAGCTGAGCTTAAGTGATCTGAGCTGAGCTGATCTGAGCTGAGCTGAGCTGAACTGAGCTGTTCTGAGCTTAGCTGATCTGAGCTTAGGTGATCTGAGCTGAGCTTAGCTGATCTGATCTGAGCTGATCTGAACTGATCTGAGCTTAGCTGATCTGAGTTTAGCTGAGCTGATCTGAACTGATCTGATCTGATCTGAGCTGATCTGAGCTTAGTTTAGCTGAGCTGAACTGATCTGAGCTTAGCTGAGCTGAGCTTAGCTGATCTGAGCTTAGCTGAGCTGATCTGAGCTGATCTGAACTGATCTGAACTGATCTGATCTGAGCTGAGCTGAGCTGATCTGAGCTGGGCTTAGCTGAGCTGAGCTTAGCTGAGCTGGGCTTAGCTAAGCGGGACTCACGGCACTTGGCCTGGGCTCTCCACTCCTCCAGCTGCCCCCCCGCGGCCTGGCAGGCGGCGGCGTAGGCCTGCAGGCTGCTGCACAAGGCCTGGGCTCCACCCCCTCCACACAGCAGCTCCTGCACACAGCCCCACACCTGCTCCTGGGTGACAGCACCCTGGGAGCTGAGCTCAGCTGAGCTGAGCTGAGCTGAGCTTGATCTGAAATGATCTGAGCTGAGCTGAGCTGAGCTTGGCTTAGCTGATCTGAGCTTAGCTGATCTGAGCTGAGCTTAGCTGATCTGAGCTTAGCTGATCTGAACTGATCTGATCTGATCTGAGCTGAGCTGAGCTGATCTGAGCTGAGCTTAGCTGAGCTGAGCTTAGCTGATCTGAGCTTAGCTGAGCTGATCTGATCTGAGCTGATCTGAACTGATCTGAACTGATCTGATCTGATCTGAGCTGAGCTGATCTGAGGCTTGGCTTAGCTGATCTGAGCTTAGCTGAGCTGAGCTTAGCTGAGCTGAGCTTAGCTGAGCTGATCTGATCTGAGCTGATCTGAACTGAGCTGATCTGAGCTTAGCTGAGCTGAGCTTACTGATCTGAGCTTAGCTGATCTGAGTTTAGCTGAGCTGATCTGAACTGAGCTGATCTGAGCTGAGACTGAACTGATCTGAGCTTAGCTGAGCTGAGCTTAGCTGAGCTGAGTTTAGCTGAGCTGATCTGAGCTGATCTGAACTGATCTGATCTGAGCTGAGCTGAGCTGATCTGAGTTTGGCTTAGCTGAGCTGAGCTTAGCTGAGCTGGGCTTAGCTAAGCGGGACTCACGGCAGTTGGCCTGGGCTCTCCACTCCTCCAGCTGCCCCCCCGCGGCCTGGCAGGCGGTCGGCGTAGGCCTGCAGGCTGCTGCACAAGGCCTGGGCTCCACCCCATCCACACAGCAGCTCCTGCACACAGCCCCACACCTGCTCCTGGGGTGACAACACCCTGTGACACCCGGAGAAGGGACCCCCAACATCTACCAAAACCCCACAAGGCCCCAATTCCTGTGTGGGGCAAGGGGTAGGTTGGGTGACGCTTGGTACAGGCCGGGCTGAGGGTACCCCGAGCTTCTCCCGGGTGTTGCGGGGTGACGGTGACGGCGGTGACGGTGTCATCCTGGGCCTCCCGTTGAAGTTACCGCAGAGGCCGGTGGTGACCCCGCGGTAGGAGGCCGGGAGGGTGAGGAGGAGGTAGGAGGAACCATCGTACAACAGGCGGGGGCCGTCTGGAACCCGCAACACCCGGTAGGCGCCTTCCTGGGACACCCACACCGCGCCCCCAGCAAGGGTCAGAGGGAGGAGGTGGCGCTCGCCCCCGACCTGGGGGGGGTCATGGGGTGGGGGGGGTGGGGTTGGAGGGGGTGGGAGCGGGTGGGGTGGGGGGGGGAAGGAAGAGGGGAGGGGGCGGAGGGTGGAAGGAAGGGAGGAGGGGGGGGAGTGGGGGGGGGGGGGGAGGGGGGGTGGGGGGAAGGGGGTGTGGGGTGGGGGGAAGGGAGAGGGGAGGGGGGGAAGGAAGAGGGGGAAGGAAGGGGGGGGAGGGGGGGGGAG
>JAKCOZ010000997.1:0-31450 GCA_022605955.1 Rallus limicola
CCCCCTCCTTTCCGGACCCCCCCAGCCCCGGGACAGCCCGGGGTCCCGCGAGCGGAGCGCACAGCCCCGGTACAAGGGGGAAAGGGGCGGGAGGAGGGGGGGGGGGGGGCACCTCCCGGTACCGATACCCCCCCACACACCCCCACCCGCCAGCACCCCCCGCCGCCGGTCCCACCTCGGAGGGAAACACCGCGACCCCCCAACCCCCCCCGCCCCGGTCCCGGTGGCCTCCCCGCCGCTTTCCCGGTGCCGCCTCGGGCATCCCCCGCTGCCGCCCGGTCCCGGTCCCGGGGACCCGCCGCCCCGCCCCGGCCGGGCCATTGTTCGGGCACCGCGTGTCCGGCCCGGTGCCCCCCCGCCCCCGCCCCCGGCGGGACTCACCGGCCGCCGCCCCGAGCAGCAGCATCAAGAGCCGGGGCCCGGGGCCGCCCGGCCGCGCCGCTCCCGCCATGGCCGCCGCCGCACTGCGCCCCCGCCCGCCCAGGTGCGGCCCCGCCCCGATAAGCCCCGCCCCTCCGCCGGGGCTGGGCCAACCGCACCCCGCCCCTCCGCCAGGTGCCGGGGAAGCCCCGCCCCGGCCCCGCCCCCCATAGGCCGCCCCCACCCCCCGCGGTGGAGTGGCTGAGAGGGGCCGGTAGCTCCGCCCTGATTGGCTGAGGAGGAAGGGGCGCGCGGGGCACAGGTGTGGAGAGGGCGAGGGCTGCGGGCCAATGGGAGAGCGCGCTCTAACTTCTGGCCAATGGGAGGGCTTTGCGGGCGGGGAGCGCGGCGTTGCCATAGCGACGGGGTCGGCGCACTCCGCGGGGTCCCCAGAGTGACCCGCGCCCTGAGCGGTGACGTCACGGCGCAGGGACCTCGCCGCCACACACGGTGATGGGTGGGGGGTCCTGGGGGGGGGGCGGGGGCGGCGCCTGGGGCTGCGCCCGTACCCGGGGAAGGGGGGGGGGGGCTGGGGGGAAGCGGGGCAGATAGGGCTGCCCAGAGAATGGGGGGGTCCCCAAGGGTTGGGGGGCACACTGGGGGTGGGGGGAGGTGGGGCAGGACTGTGCCTGGGGGGGGGGGGCACAGGGGGCTGGGGGTCCCTGGGCAGGACTCTGACCTGGGAGGGGGGGGAGAAGCAGTGGGCTGGGAGGGGGGGGGGGTCAGGGCAGGGTGGGCTGAGGGACCCCGGGGGCAGGAGGGACTCAGGGCAGGGGGGCTGAGGGGGGGGTGTGGGGGGGGGAGGGGCAATAAATCAGGGGGCCTAGAAAAACAAATCACTATTTTTATTTATTTTTCGCTTTTTAAATTCAGAGAGTTTTAAAAAAAAGTCTGGCCGGGCCAGGCCGGGCCAGCCGCAGCGGGGGGGGGGAGGGAGATGGGGGGGGGGACAGGGGGGTCTGCGGCACCCCAGGACCCCAGCACCCCACCCCCCCACTCCCCAGGGGCTGCCCAGGAGGGGCAAGAGGCACCAGCTCAGCCGCCCCACCCCTCCCCCCTCCCCACCCTGGGGAGGGGGTGTCCCCTGGGGAGGGGGAGGGGGGGGCCGGGGGCGGTGCTGGGGAAGGGGGGAGGGGGGGTCAGGGGGGAGCGGGGCCGGCGCCCGCCTGGCCCAGAGCGTGTGGAGGAAGCGACGGGGACGTGAGGGGAGGGGGACGGGGGAGGACGGGGCCGTAGTGGGGAGGGGGGCAGAGATGGGGAGGGGGGGGAAGAGGGGCGGGGGGGGACAACACAAACCAAACGGGAGGGTCCTGATGTCACGCTGGGGAGGTGCGCGCTGCCAGGGGAGGGGGCTGTGGAGGTGGTGATGGTTGGGGGGGGGGGGTTGGGGTTTGGGGAGGGGGCCCCCGTCCCGCCGCCGGTGCCCTCCCCACCGTCCCGGTCAGTGGCTGTCGTTCTTGATGACGATCTCCACGCCGTGCTGGCGCAGCTGCGCACGCAGGATCAGGTTCTTGTTCTTCAGGTCCTCCACCTTGGCAAGGGGAGGGGATTTAGGGGGGGGGGGGTGAGAGCGAGCCAGGACCCCCCAACACACCCCACACCCACCTCCCCAGCCCCTCACCTGCTGCCGCAGGACCTCGTTGTCCATCTGGAGCTGGTCCAGGCCCTGGAGCTCCTCGGAGAGGCGGTGGTTGCTCTGCCGCAGCTCCTGGATGTAGTCGCAGGCTTTGGAGAGGATCCCGCCTTTGCTCTGGGGAGGGATGGGGGGAGGGAGAGCTGGGGGTGAGCAGGAAGAGGGTGGGGGGCACACGAGGTACCCCCTTTCCCTGCCCTGAGCCCCCCCGGGGGGTCGCTACCTGCCCCGACTTGGTGTTCTCCATGGAGCAGTCGGGGATGATCTTGGAGAGCTGCACGATCCAGTTGTTGATCTTGTCCCTGCGCCGGCGCTCGACTGTGGGAAGGGGATGGGAATTGAGGGGGGGGACACAACACACACAGGGGGCTCAGCACCATCCTGACACCCCTCAGCAGCCCCTGAACCCCTAGGGAGACACCCCCATCCCCAAAAGTCCTGCACCTTCGTTGTGCTGCGCCCGGCGCTTCTCGTCCCGTGTGGCTCGTGGTGCCTCCGACTTCCTGGGGAGGAGAGGGGGAGTGGGACAGATTTGGTGGGGGTACAGACCCATTCCTGGCCTCAGACCCCACCCCAGATCTGCCTCTGTACCCCTCACAACACCCCTGGTACTCACGGGGAGTAGGGGTGGGCGCGGGAGGCGATGGACCTCTGCGTCCCCCCCTGCAGCACCTCCTGCGGTGACATCATCACGAAGAATTGCCCTGAACGGCCCAAAACCGGGGAGCAACTCAGAGGGGAGGCACCCCAAAACACCCCCCAGAGGGACCACCACCCCTCCTCCCTCTCTCCTTACCCGTGGGGGTGGGCTGCCCCAGGAGGGCCTCCGAGTTCTGCGTGGTGACCACCGCGGTGGCCGTGGTGCCGGCGCCGGCCGAGGTGCTGGTGTCGGCCACGGCGGCGGTGGGGAAGTAGGTGTAGTGGGTCTCGGTGGTGGTGGCTTCGGTCTCCACAGCATCCTCGCTGGTGAAGGCGCCCTGGATGACGGCCTGGAAGGTGTGGGGGACACACAGACAAACACCACAGCAGGTGACACACCACGGCGGGTGACACACTACAGCCATCGCTGCGTCCAAGGATGGATGGACAGACAGACAGACAGACAGATGGCTGCGTGTTCCTGCCCGGCACCGGCCCCAACACCCACCTGTGTCATGGACTGAGCGGCGGGGTAGCCGCTGATGGCGCTGGTGCCTTCTGTCTGTCCGTCCAGCTGTCCGTCAGCCACTTGGATCACCCTGTACATCACCTGTCCGGAGAAGCCGCGGCTGCGGGGACCGGCCGCTCGGCCCCAACCGCAGCGCCCACACCCCCTCCCCGCTCTGGTTAAAGGCTGATCCCCCCCTCATCTACATCCCCACCTCCCCAAATCGCTGCCGTGGCCCCCCCGGGCCCTGTCCCCCCCCATCCCCCCCCCACGTACCTGCGTCCCGCCGTTCTCTGTGCGGAAGACATACTTGATGTTGGGGTCGGGGAAGGTGGCGGCCGACTGGATGCTGGCAATGGCCACGCTGGTGGGATCCTCGCCTGTGGCCACTGCACCTTAAGGCAAGAAAGGGGTGGCCGGGGGAGCCCCAGGGGCACGGAGCAGCCCCCTGAGCCCCCCCCCCCCCACCCAAAACCTTCCCGTGCTGAGGATGGGAGCCCTGAGCCTCCCCCTTTCCTCACCTTCCTGGATCTGCACCGTTCCCTCTTCCGTCTCGGCTGCTTTCTGCTGCCTGCAAGGGGTGGGGAGGGGATGGGGGGGGACACATGACACACACACAGGTGAGGGACCCCCCCTCCCCAGCCCCAAACACGGGAAGAAGGGGAGGGGAAAGGGGAAGGGGGGGGAGGACGGGACACCCCCAGCGCTCACCCCTTCATCGCTCCGCTCCGTCAGGCATCCGCGGGGCAGCGGCAGATGGAGCCTCCCGGCCTTCACAGCCCTGCGGGGACGGCGGCGGCTCAGCCACGGGCCCGGCCTTCCTCCTCCTCCTCCTCCTCCTGCTCCTCCTCCTCCTCGGCCGGGACCCGCCGCCAGCCCCGGCGGTGGCAGGTCCCCGCTGTCACCGGGGAAGGGACGCCCCCTTTTTCCCCCCCCCCGCCCCGCAGCCCTGCCCCGCCCCCGCCGGCACCCCCCCTTCCTCTCCCCCCCCCCTCCCCCCGTTTCGCTTTCGCATCCCCGGTGTCACGGCCGCTGCCCCGGAGCCGGAGGGGGGACGCGGAGAGGGGGCGGGGGGGGGTTGTCCCGCTGCCTCCGGTTCTTTGTCACCCACCGACAACCGGGCGCGGAAGCGGCAGCGACAGCGGGTCCTGCTCGGCGGCGGCCCGGCACCCACAACCCCCCTCCCGCGGTGTCTCCCCGGGCCCAGGACCGGCGGCGCCGCGGCGGGAGGGGGAGGGGAGGGGGAGGGTCTGTCCCCGCCTCACCCCGCCCGGTCCCGGAGCCCCGGGACTGTCAGCTCAGGGCGGCGGCGGCGGTGACAGGCCCGGGGGGCCGCGCCCCGGGGAAGGGCGGCGGAGGACGACGAACGGCGGGGCCTGGGGAAGGCTCCGCACCCCTACCGGGGGTGGCAGCGACCGGGCCCGGGCCCGCTGGGCGGGGGGAGCGGCGGGGCCGCGGCCGGGCCCGCACCTACTGCGGCCGGGGCAGGGCCCGAGGCCCGCAAGGCGGGGGCGGGGCGGAGGGGGGAGGGAAGCTCCGGTCGGCCCGGCCCGGTCCGGCCCCGCCGCGCCCCCTCCCAGCCCCAACCCGGTCCCGGCCCCGTCCCGGCGCCCCCCGCGCGCCCCCCCCCGCCGTTACCTCGCGGTGCCGGGCCGCCCTGCGCGCGCTCGGCCCCTTGTCTCGCCATGGAGCTCCGCACATGCGCACGGCGCCGCGGCGCCGCCGCCATAACGGATCCGGGCGGAAGCGAGCTGCTTCCCCGCCCCTTCCCTCCACCTCCCCACCCCACCCCCGTCGCCATCTTAAGCAGGGGCGGCCGCGTAGAGCAACGCGCCGCCGCCGCCGCCATGTTGGCGCCGGGCACGGCCTCCCGCCCCCTCCCCGCCGGCGCCATCTCAGTGCGTGCCGAGCCGGCGGGCGCCATCTTAGACGGCGAAGCCCTTCTCTTCCGCCCGGCGCCATCTTGAGTGAGGGCGGCGCCATCTTGAAAGTGGGCGGCTCTCCCTTTTCCTCCCACACCGCTCACCAAAACAAGCCCCCCCCAGTCCCGCCTCTTCGGGTCCAGGGACCCTCTCGCCCCACCTTTCCCTCCCAGCAACCCGGCTCGGCTCGCCCAGCGGGAACCCTTCTCCCGCCCGGTCCCTTGAAGCCACCCCGGGTGCCGCCACATTGTGCCGGAGCAGGCCGCAGCGGTAGAGGAAAGCCCAGCGCCTTTATTGCTCGACGCTCGCCCGGGCCGCGGGCCCCGCTCCCGCTGCCCCCTCAGCCTGCGCCACTGGCCGGCTCGGGCCCAGCCGGTTCCTCCCTGTCTCCTCGCTCCCACGCGCCTCGGTGCAGCTGCGGGGCCGCAGGAGCCGCGGGCGCAGGGGGCTCGTCTGGAAGGGCAGGGCCTTGGCGGGGGCGGTGGGCGCCGACTCCCCCTCTCCTGAGGGCCTTGGCCTCGGCCCCGGCGCCTGGGACAGCTGCTGCTCCACGGCTGCTGCCACCGCGGCGTCGAAGGACACGCAGCCGCGCTCCCGCCAGCCCGCTCGCCTCGTGCCAACGCTGGCGGGCAGACGGGGAGAGCCCTCGGGAGCCGGGGAAGAGGGCAGTTGATGGGGTGTAGAAGCAGCATTGGCAACGTTGGCAGCAATGGCGTTGGCATCATTGGCGTTGGCAGCAGCGGCAGCGGCATTGGCGGGTGGCGGCGGTGGCCTCAGCGGCGTGCGGCGTCCAGGGCTGCAGGGCCGGCGGGACCCTGGCGAACTGGGGTTTCGGGGGCACGACGGGCACAGAGCGTGCCTGCTGCACCCTGACGGTGCGGGAGGCCAGGCGTACCGGGGCGCTGCCGTCGCGGCGCAGCACAGCCACGGGCTCGCGGCACGACGGGTCCGACCCGGGGGGCTCGGTGCAGCCCGGCTCCGGGCAGGCGCCACGCAGATCCAGGGCTGAGGCGGAAAGCGATGGATGCCCAGGGCTGCTCCGGGGGGTGGGCGCCTCAGGAAACCCAGGCTCTGACTGCGGCACCGCGGGCTGTGCCGGCTCCTCTGGCGAGGGCGGCAGAGGGAACCCCGGTGAAGGCTCTGTGGCTGGGGGAGCGTTGCCAGCTCCATCCTCTTCCACTTCCTCATGTGACACATCAGGAACCGGCCCCGCTCCAACATGGCTCCCAGCTTCTCTGGCCTCGGTGCCCGTGCCGGCTTCGGCGCCGGAGTCAGTTCTGGTGGGGCCGGTGGTGGCTGCAGCCCCTTCCCTTTCACCTCCCTCCCCTGAGGGCTGGCTGCTCCCCAGTGCCCCCTCCTCTGCCAGCACCCCAGGGAGCTCCCCCTCACCCGGAGCATCCTTCTCCTCCTCCTCCTCCTCCTCCATGGGATGCAGCCCTGCTGGCCCCGGTGCTGGCAATGTGTCCTGTGGTGGGGTGGCAGTGCCAGGTTGGGCTGACACGGGGGTCTCTGTGGCCGTGTCCTCACCGGGCGGCTGGTGGTGGGACACCAGCGGGCTGAGGTCGTCGTGGGCGCTGAGGAACATGTCATCCGAGTCGGTGTCTCCGGCGCGGTCCTCGGCGTCGGAGCCGCTGGGGGCCATGTAGAACATCTCCTCGTCCATGCACTCCTCGATGGAGAGGTAACTGCCCGGCTCCTCGGCGGGGGGCTCCTCCGGCTGCGGATGGAGGGTGACAGTCACACCGGGATCCCCCCGGCCCCACACGGGGCCAACCCTGGGGGGCAGCTGTGGGGCTGGAGGGCTCCGTGGTGCCCGGCACATCCCTTCCATCCCCCGCACCCCCATCCCGCCGTCTTACGTTCATGAACCCGCTCTCCATGCCCTCCTCCATGGTCAGGAAGCCCTCGCTGTCCCCCGGTGAGCCGGTTGGCAGCAGAGCTGGCAGCACCGGCTCCCCGTCCCCGGCCCCCTCCAGCCACGGCTCCTGGCTGTCCAGGAAGGCGAAGGAGTCCCGCAGCTCCAGGGACAGCCGGGTCTCCTCCGCATCCACATCCCCCTCCCCTGCGAGGGGACACGGGGGGACGCTGAGCCCCGTGGTGTCACCAGGGTTCCCCACACCAGCCCGTTCCACCGGACGCTTCTCCCGGTGCTCGGGCGCATCGGTGTGCTCGGGCGCATCGGTGTCCCCGGTGGAACGGCGGGCGGGGGGTGGGGGGCTGGCGGGTGCCTGGGCCAGCGCCGGGCACGGTAACCCCCGGGTGAGGCGGGAGAGGTTGGAGGTGATGTGCAGGGGGACGGTGACGGAGAAGGGGCCGGAGATGTGAACCCCGGCGCACTTCTCGGCGCGGCTACGGGCGGCCTTGGGCGAGCGGCCGGGAGCCACCAGCGAGGCCCGGCCGGCTTTGGGGGTGGTGGGCTCGGATTTGGTGCTGCTCTCGCCCTCCAGCTCGGAGCCCTGTGGCTCCTCCTTCCCCGGCGGCTTCTCCCCCAGCTCGGAGCCGCTCTCCGGCGGCGAGGAGCCGGTGTCGAAGCTCTCGCGGCGCTGCAGGGGCTGCCTGGCCGATCGCTTCTTCCTCAGCCCAGGGTCGTCTGTGTCTGGAGTCAGGGGAAGAGTCAGAGCCTGGACGTGGCTCCTGGCCCCAAATCTCCCCCCCTGGCTCCTGGGGGGCAGCTCCAGAGCTGGGATACAGGGGGTGATGCTGAGGCTGAGGTACCAGGGGTGATGCCAGAGCCAAGATACGGGGGGAGATGCCAGGGCTGGGATACCAGGGGTGATGCTCGGCATCTTGGGCACCCCATCATTGGCCCCCCATCCCTCTGGCACCTTCACCCTCCCCTCATCCCGCCTCGGGGGTGGAAGGGGGGGTGGTCCCCACACCCCTCGTACCGTCGCTGGCGAAGGGGACGGAGCTGAGCGAGTCCATGCTCTTGGCGGGCCGCAGGCTCGTCTTGCCGCCCTTCTCATCTGGGGGAGGTGGGGAGAGGTTGGGGTGGGGGGCCCTGCACCCCAGGGGGATTGGGGGGGGACACAGAGGGGGGACAGACCGTCGCTCCCCACCTTTCTCCTCCGCTTTGGCCAGCCTGCGCTTGGCCTCGTTGCTGGTGCGGCCCAGGTTGAAGATGGATCTCCACTTCTTGGCCTTGATGGAGCCCTTCCTCCTGGGGAGGGGGGCGTCAGGGGGGGCACAGACCCCCACGGACCCCCGTGCGCCCCAATGGGGGAAGGGGGGAGGGAGAGGAAAGGAGGGGGAGGGAAGGGGGGGGGTCCCACCTCTGGTCGCTCAGCTCGATGATGGTGTGGTAGGGCCGGATCGGGGGGGGCCCATCGCCCTGGCTCAGCACCGCCGGCACGTGGTACGGGGGGCTCTGCCCGTCCCCCGGGACCCCCCCGCCCAGCAGCCGCGACCGACGGGGCGAGTCGCTGCCTGAGCGTGGCCGGGACGGGGGTCAGGGGCCCGCTGGGGAGAGACTCCCCCCCTCCCCAAAATGTCCAGCCGTGTGGGGCTGTCCCCGTGTCCCCCATCCACTCACTGGGTTGTGGGTGTCCCCATCTCCCCTCTGCCCCTCGCCAGGCCATGGGTGTCCCCATCCCCCCTGTCCCACACTGGGCCATAGGTGTCCCCTGTCCCCTTGCCAGGCCATGGGTGTCCCCGTGTCCCCCCCATCCCCTCACCAGGGTGTGGGTGTCCCCTAGTGTCCCCCAGACCTTTGCCAGGCTGTGGCTGTCCCCATCCCCCCTTTGCTGGGCTGCGGGTGTCCCCGTGTCCCACATCCCCTCACTGGGCTGTGGGTGTCCCCATCCTCCCCTGGGCTGTGGGTGTCCCCATCTCCCCCCATCCCCTTCCTGGGCCACAGGTGTCCCTGTCCCCTCACCGCGCTGTGGGTGTCCCCATCCCCTTGCCGTGCCATGTGTGTCCCCATGTCCCCTGTCCCCTTGCCAGGCCCTGGGTGTCCCTATGTGTCCCCCCCCATCCCGTACCGGCGAGCGGGGCGTCCCCAAAGAGCTGCTCCACGTGCGTGAGGATGAACTCCACCACGATGGACTGGACCCGCACCTCCATGAAGGCCGCCGTGCCGTTGAACCCCGTCGCCTCGATGTCCCTCGACCTGACACCAGCATGAGGATGGACAGAGGGGGAGGAGGAAGGGGGGGGGAGCTCTCAGGCTGCCCCCCACCCTCCCGAGGGGGCCGGGCAGGGGGTGGGAGCTGGGCTCACCGCAGCAGGTTGGGTGCCCAGACGATGGCCAGGTTCCGGGCGTGCATGTTGGTCTGGCTGCTGTAGGACGCCATGAGCAGCAGGTGCCTCATCAGGAACTCCAGGGTTCTGGGGGAGGGGAGGGGGCGTCAGGGGACGGCGGGGAGGGGGGCTGTGTGTCTGTCTGTCCACCCTGCTGCCCGTCCATCCCTCCTTTACCTATAGTGGGGCAGCGGCAGCTCCTTCAGCACCTCCTTGATCTTCACCAAGCGAGCTTCTTCCATCTGGGTGGCGACCGCATCCTGGGGAAGGTGGGGGGGGGGGGGGGGGGGAACACGGCGTGAGGACGGACAGACGGACACGCAGAGGGGACAGACGGACGGACGGACTGGTCGAGGCTCACAGCGAACTTGTCGTAGAGCTGGTAGGTGAGCAGGGGGTTGGGGAGCTCGCGGAAGTAGGCCTTGCAGAGCGAGCTGACGCAGTGGATGTCCTGCAGGTACACGTCCCGGCGCAGGTCGGGGCAGCGGTCGCTGTCGAACTCCTGCCTGCCAGGGGAGAGGGGGTGGGGGGAAAGGGGAGGGGGTGGCTCAGCATGGGGAAGGGGGGTTTTGGGGTGGGGGTGGGGGTGCAGTCTCTAAGGGGTCCTTGTAGAGGTGGGGTGGTGGGTGGGGACATGTGGGGAGCGTCATCCCTAGGGACGCACTGCAGCTCCGAGGGGTGGTAAATGGGGAGGGGGCAGCAGGGGGGTGTGGGAGGGGTGGGTGGGTGGGTGGGATGGGGATGGAGGGTGCTTGGGGACAGGGGAATGGGTGGTACTGGAGACAAGGGGGTGGGAGGCACTGGGGACAGGGATGGGGGGAGGTGGGGGCGATGTGGGGCACTGGAGATGGGGATGGGGGAGCTGGGGACAGGGGGATGGGGGGAACTGGGGATGGGGGGATGAGGAACAGGAGGGAGGGGACAGGGACGCCACACAGGGACACGGAGGGGGAGCACAGGGGACACTCAGAGGGGGCTCCACAAGCCCAAGATGTGGCACTGGGGGTCCTGGGGACAAGGTGGGGACGGAGATCCCCGGGGGGTGGGGAGGGGCAGGAGGAGAACGAAGGGGGAGGGAAACGGAAAAGGTGGGGCTGGGAAGGGGTCTCAGCTCCCACCCCCCAGCCCCAGCCCCCACCCCCCTTTCCGGCTCCCCGACCGCAGCTTCCACCCCTTCCCCCCACCCCCGCCCTGGTTTATCCCCAGCTCCATCCCGCCCCTTCCTCCCGCCACCGGCATCAGCCCGGCTGCGCCAGCAAATCTGTCACCTCCCTCCCCACCCCCATCTCCATCCTCCATCTTCATCCCTCCATCATCTCCATCCCCATCCCAGCTCCTCCAACCCCCAAACTCCTCCACCCCCATCCCTCCATCATCTCCCTCTCCATCCCCAAAGCTCCTTCCTCCCTATCACTCCATCATCTCCATCCCCATCCCAGCTCCTCCATCTCCATCCCTCCATCATCTCCATCCCCATCCCAGCTCCTCCATCCCCATCCCAGCTCCTCCATCTCCATCCCTCCATTATCTCCATCCCCATCCCTCCATCCCCTCCCCAGTCCCCCCCAGTTCCCCCACCCCCCAGCTCACCGCAGGCGCTGGATGTTGGAGGAGACCCCGGAGAGGCGGTAGATGCCGTCCACCACCCCGTGCTGCTCCACAAACTCGGTGCAGCTCCTCAGCACCTGGGGCACTGCGGGACGAGCACCCCACATCCACCATCACCCACCCACCCAGCACCCCAAGGGGACACCCCCTCCCCAGGCATCCGGTGACGGTGTCACCGCGGCGGAGCCAGGCCTTACGCCGGCCACACTGGCGTCCCAGGGAGCACCCAGACCCCTTCTCCTTGGGGTGCTGAGCTCAGGGTGGCTCCAGGAGCCCCCATCCCCGATTCCCAGAGGGGCCTCACCGAGAGGCGCCCGTCCTGCCGCTTGCTCAACCACCGGTGATGCAACCGCGCGGCCTGAGTCACCCCGTCCCCCCCCCCATCCCGGCATCCGGCGCTGGCGACCCCCATGAGCTTGGGGGGGGGTGGGTGGGTGGGGGTATGGAGGGGGTGGTGAGGGGGTCTCTGTGCTCTTACCGTCCTGCCCCGAGTGCTGCAGGTGCTCCAGGAGGTCGCAGCCGAAGACGCGGTCCCTGGCGCCGCCCTTGCGCCTCACCTTCTGCCGGGCCTTCAGCGCCAGCGACATGGAGGCGGCGCGGACCCCCCACCCCCCACCACACCGGGCTCAGACCCTCCCCATGGCCTCGATTTGGGGTTAAGGGGCGGGGGGGGGGGGGGGGAGGAGGGCAGGTGGCTCCCCGACCCCCTCCCCTGCGCAGCGGAAAGGGCCCCGCGGAGGAAGCGCGGCGGCCCCGAGGCCCCGGCGCAGCGTCGAGGGCCCGGCCCTGCCGCTGGCGGGGGCAGGAAGGTGGCGGCCGCCTTCGAGGCCGCTTCCTGCTCCCCAGCGCCTCGAAACCGCAGGGCCGGGCGCCGGCCTCACGCCTGCGCACGCTGCCGGGGGCTCACGCAGGGCCACGCCGGGCCACGCAGGCCTGGGCACGCCTGGGCACGCCTGGGCACGCTGCCGGGGGCTCACGCAGGGCCACGCAGGCCTGGGCACACTACTGGGGGCTCATGCAGGGCCACGCAGGCCTGGGCACGCCTGGGCACGCTGCCGGGGGCTCATGCACGGCCACACGGGGCCACGCAGGCCTGGGCATCTTGCTGGGGGCTCATGCATGGCCACGCAGGGCCACACAGGCCTGGGCACGCCTGGGCACACTGCCGTGGGCTCACGCAGGGCCACGCAGGCCTGGGCATGCTGCCGTGGGCTTCCACACGCTCACACACGCTCACACAAGCTTCCATGGGCTTCCACGGGCTTCCACGCATGTTTCCACACGCTTGTGCACACTCTACATGCTTGCACACACTCAGGCATGCTTCCACACGCTTCCACACGTTTCCACAGGCTTCCACATGCTTGGACATGTTCACACATGCTTCCACACGCTTGTGCACGCTTCCACACACTCAGGCATGCTTCCACAGGCTTCCACACCCTTCTAGAGGCTTCCACAGGCTTCCACACCCTTCCACAGGCTTCCACACCCTTCCATGAGCTTCCACATGCTTCCACAGGCTTCCATGCACATTTCCACACGCTTGTGCACACTTCCACATGCTCAGACACGCTTCTGCAGGCTTCCACATGCTTGGGCACGCTCATGGACACTCACACACACACGTCTGTGTGCTCACATGTTTCCAGATGCTTCTGGGTGCTCAGGCACGCTCAGGCACGCCTCCACACCCTCGGGCACGCTTCCACACGCTCCTACATGCTTCCACATGCTTGGACATGCCTGCTCACGCTTCCACACGCCCAGGCACACTCACACACACTTCCACGTGCTCGTGTGAGCGTGGGCACGCTCATGTGAACCGGTGATGCCAGCGTGTGCCTGCACAAGCACCACGTCTGTGTCCAGCCCCATCCCCATCCCTGCCTGGGCTGAGCCCAGACACACTCGACACAGGTGCCAGGCCCTGTCCCTGCCCTGGCTGAGCCCAGACACACTCGACACAGGTACCAGGCCCCGTCCCTGCCCGGGCTGAGCCCAGACACACTCGACACAGGTGCCAGGCCCCATCCCTGCCCTGGCTGAGCCCAGACACACTCGACACAGGTGCCAGGCCCCATCCCTGCCCTGGCTGAGCCCAGACACACTCGACACAGGTGCCAGGCCCCGCGGGGGGGTTTATTTACAAGCGCGGCCGTGCAGCCCCCTCCTGTACAGGTATGTACACGCTGCCCGGGATCCCCCCTGCCCCGGGGGAGGGGGCTTTGGGGGGGGCCAAGGGGTGGGTTTTGGGGGGAGCTGGGATAAGGGAGGGGACACAAAGCGTCCCAAGTGCCACCGGCAAACCGCGTGTCCCCAGCGCCGCGCGGGAAGGAGCCGACCCAGAGTCCGAAGGGGGGTTTGGGGGGAGGGGGGGTCCCCACTTGGGCACCTGGCCCTGGCCTGTCCGTGGGGTGCCCCCGTGTTTGGGGGGGGGGGGGATGGGAGGAAGGCGGGAGGGGGGGGGGGGTGCTGTGTGTCCCAGCAGCTGCTGCCGTCCCCTTCGCGTGTCACCGCGCCGGCAGCCGGGGCTGGACGCCGCGTGTCCCGTGTGGCACCGCCGGGCTGGGGGGGACGGGACACACACACAGAGGCGCTCCGGGGGTCCTTCGCTGTGTCTTGTCTGTCCGTCTGTCTGTCTGTCTGTCCGTCCGTCCCCCCGGCGTGGCCGCGCTCAGACCAGGTGCCCGCGGCCGTTGATGTAGATGCCGTTGGTGGTGGGCCGGGCCTGCAGCATCCCGTTCTCCTGCACGAAGTGGGTCATGGCCTGTTTGATGGGGTCATCCACACCCCCGCCGCCCCCTCCGGCCTCCTCTTCCTCCCTCGGCTCCTTCCCCGCCGGCGCGGGCACCACGGGCCCCGGTGACACCGGTGACAGCGGCACCTCCGTCTGCGTCTCGATCTCCCGCACCGTCGAGAGCGTCGAGTAGCTGCGGCCTTCGGGCTCCTCGCTCTGCGGGGACACGGTGAGGGGGCACGATGGCACCTTGGGGGGGGGTTTGGAGGTGGGGGACACCCCCCTGGGCTGGGCGGGGGAGCTGAGCCAGGGTGAGAGGGCACAATGGCACCTTGGATGGGGGCTTGGAGGTGGGGGACACCCCCCTGGGCTGGGGGGAGGAGCTGAGCCAAGGTGAGAGGGCACAATGGCACCTTGGAGGGGGGCTTGGAGGTGGGGGACACCCCCCTGGGCTGGGGGGAGGCTGATCCAGGGCCCCCCCAAACCCCGATACCCCCCGTCCCCGGCTCACCATGGCGGAGCAGATGCTGGTGCCGCGCAGGCTGTCCCCACGCAGGCTGTCCCCACGCAGGCTGTCCCCACGCAGGCTGCCTTGCCGGCTCTCCGCACGCAGCTGCAGCGTCTCCTCCAGCTGAAACGGCCCCATCAGAGCCAGGGGACCCCCCCTGGGGACAGCCCCCCCACCCCTGGGGATAGCCCCCCACCCCAATTCCTCCTGCTCCCCATGCTCTGGCTCTGCAGGGGCACCCTGCTCCTCCTTCTGCACCCCCACGCCCAGCCCTGGGTGCCCCAATACCCTGAAAGCCCCCCCCAGAGCACCCCGAGACCCCCTCCCTTGGGTTATCCCCTCTGAGACCCCCTTTCCTTGGGTTACCCCCCCAAAACCCCCTCCCTTGGGCTCTCCATCCCTCAGGACACCCCAGACCCCCTTCTGTGGCTTAGCCGCCCAAGACCCCCTCCCTTGGGCTCTCAGAGCACCCTGAGACCCCCTCCCTTACCTCTTCCCCCCTCAGCACCCCCCAGGACCGCCCCCCTTGCCCCTTCCCCCCTCAGCACCCCCCCAGGACCCTCCCCCTTTTACCCCTTCCCCCCCCCCCCCACCTGTGTGCGCGTGTCGGTGCTGTGGCTGGAGTGCAGGCGGCGGATGGAGTTCTCCCGCGTGAGCGTCAGCTCCTCCTCGCTGGACACGGGGACAGAGGGACACACAGACACTCAGCAGGGCCCCTCCATGTCTGTCTGTCCCCCCCCGGCCCCTCTCAAAGCCCCCCCCACTCCCCAAGCCCCCTCCCAGGCTCTTACTACTTCTCGGAGATGCGCTTGGTCTTGCGCCGGTGATAGAGCGTCATCACCACGACCACCACGACCAGCACGCAGAGCAGCACGATGGCGATGACACCCACCACCACCACCGAGGCCGAGACCAGGTCCACCTTGCGCACCTCGTCCTCTGCGGGGGGACGGACAGATGGACACGTGGGGGAGGGGGACTCACGGACAGACGGACGAGCCCGGGACGGGGGAGAGGGGGGGGGGGGACGACACACGGGTGGATCGGCAGATCCGTGGACAGAGGGGTGGATGAGCAGGGTGGGTCCTGGATGGAGCGGCACATGGGTGGACAGACGGACAGGGAGAGGCGGCAGGGATGGAGGGAGGATGGATGGATGGACAGGAGGACGAGCAGATGTGAATAGAGGCTGGGCGAGGGACGGATGGACAGGCAGATGGGTGGAGGTGGCTGGGTAGGGCCAAGCTGGGGGGATGGACAGACGGACAGAGAGATGGGAGGATGGACAGACAGATGGGAGGATGGACAGACAGACAGACAGACAAATGGGAGGGTGGGTGGACAGACAGCCAGTCAAACAGGAGGATGGACAGATGGAGAGCTAGCCAGATGGGAGGATGGATGGACAGACAGACAGGTGATGGAGCATCGGGGTCAGAATGGGGGGACAGATGGACATGGGAAGGGCTCGGATGGGCAGAGCCAGGGATGGACAGACAGACAGACAGCCAAATGGAAGGATGGATGGACAGACGGCTAGCCGGCCAGACGGGAGGACGGACAGACAGATGGAAGGATGGATGGACAGACGGCTAGCCGGCCAGACAGGAGGACGGACAGACAGGTGGAGAGCCAGGCAGATGGGACAGACAGACAGGTGATGATGGAGCATCGGGGTCAGAACAGGGTGGGGGACAGACAGACGTGGGAAGGGCTGGGACAGGCAGAGCCAAGGATGGACAGACAGACAGACAGACGGGCACAAGCAGGGTGGAGCAGTGCTGTTGTGTCCCTCCCAGGACCCCCCATGGCCCCCCCCGTCCCCTCACCCACCTGCGGCCCGGCCGCGCACGCTGACGTTGGCCCGCGCCTCCTTGGCGGCCACGCGGTTGGCCACGCGGCACACGTACTCCCCGGCGTCGGCGGCGGCGAGGGGCCGCTGGAAGACCAGGGTGTCCCCCTTCACCCGCACGCCGGCGGGCAGCGGGGCGTGGAGCCTGCGGCGGGGCGGGGATTGGGGGGGGGGGGCACCGTCAGCCCCCCCACCCCACCCCACCCCACCCCGGGCGGGTGCCGCCCCCATCAAAGCCGGGGCTGCCGGTTCCCACGGCTGCCGCCCCGGCACGGCCCTGGCCAGGCTTGTCCGGGCACGGCACCGCCTGGCACCGCTCACGGCACCGCACCCGGCACGGGCACGCCTGGGCAGGGACGGGCACGAGGACGTGGCGGGGACAGCGGCACGGGCAGGGGGGACACTGGCATGGGGGGGTTGGGGGGTGGGGGGGAGACATGGGCGTGGGGACACAGCGGGGACACTGGCGTGGGGGGCAGGGGGGAGACATGGGCGTGGGGACACAGCGGGGACACTGGCATGGGGTGGCCGTGGGCATGGGGACATGGCAGGGACACTGGCATGGGAGTGGGGGACACTGGCATGGGGGTGTTGGGGGGGGGGGGGGGGAGACATGGGCGTGGGGACACAGCGGGGACACTGGCGTGGGGGTGGGGGACACTGGCATGGGGGGACATGGAGGGGACACTGGTATGGAGGATGGGCATGGGGAGATGGGGGACACACCAGCACAGGCATGGGGACACAGTGGGGACACTGGCATGGGGTGGCCATGGGCATGGGGACAGAGGCATGACCATGGGGACACAGTGGGGACGTGGTGGGGGACATGGAGGGGACACTGGCATGGGGACACAGCGGGGACACTGGCACAGGCATGGGGACATGGCAGGGACACTGGCACGGGTGGGGGACACTGGCACGGGTGGGGGACACGGAGGGGATGTGGCATTTGGTGGGCACATGGGGGGATGTGGTGGGGGACGTGGTGGGGACACGGGCATGGGGACATGGAGGGGACACCAGCAGGGATGGGGGGATGTGGTGGGGACATGGCACCTGGCGGGGGGACACGGGGGGGGGGGGATGTGGCAGGGCCACCAGCATGGGGACAGGGGGACACGTGCCGGGGGTGTCGGGTGACACGGGGGGCGGGGTCCTCACCGCGTCCAGTTGTAGGTGGGGGGGGGGGTTCCCGTCCCCCAGGCAGGTGAGTGTCGCCCCCTCTGTCCCCTCCTGCCACTCCGCCGAGTGTCCCAGCACCGAGGCGTCCGACAGGTCTGGGGACGGGACGGGACGGGACGCTGAGGGGCTGGGGAGGGGGGGGGCAGCCCCACGGCCCAGGGTGCCCCCAGACCCCCATGGCCCCCACTCCCAATGCCCCCCATCCCCCATGTCCCCAGGTCCCCCATGTCCTCAGTGCCCCTCATCCCCCTGTACCCCCAAGATCCCCAGCGCCCCTCACGTCCCTGATGTCCTTGTCCCTCCATGCCCCCAGTGCCCCCAGTATCCCCAACATCCCTAGTGCCCCCCACGTGCCCAATGCCCCCCCTCCCCCCAACACTCTCCATGTCCCTGTCCCCCCGTGCCCCCTGTATCCCCCCCATCCCCAATGCCCCCCGTGCCCCCAATATCCCTCCCCATCCCCAATGCCCCCCATGCCCCGAGTGCCCCACATCCCCCAGCATCCCCCCCATCCCCAACACCCCCCACGTCCCTGTACTCCTCATGCCCCCAACGCCCCCCCATGCCCCCAGCATCCCCCCCATCCCCAACACCCCCCACGTCCCTGTACTCCTCATGCCCCCAACGCCCCCCCCATGCCCCCAGCATCCCCCCCGTCCCCAACACCCCCCACGTCCCACACGTACCCCCCAACATCCCCGATGTCCCTTTCCCCCCAGCGCCCCCCACGCCCCCTGCATCCCTCCATCCCTGCTACCTCCCACCCCCCTCCAGCACCCTCTATACCCCTCCCAACGCCCTCCCCCTCCCCGGAAAGGTGCTGTGGGTGCCGCACAGGCGACGCTGAGGCGGTGGGTGATCCTCTTCTCCTGGCGCAGCCCCGGGTGTGCCACCACGCAGGTCAGGCTCTTGCCGTTCATGCTGCGCCCGGGCACCAGGAAGAACTCGCTGGTGACGGAGGCCGAGCGGGCGTGCGCCGAGCGGCGCGTGGCGTTGCTGCCCCGCACCTCGCTCTCCCAGCGCACCGACGGCACCGGGTTCCCCTCGGCCGTGCACGAGGCCGCCAGCGTCCGGCCCTGACCTTCCTCCAGCGGCGGCCCCGGGTTCAAGATGGGCAGTGGTGGCACTAAGAAAAGGGGGACAGGCCGAAGCACGTCAGCGTCCCCCGGAGATGGGTGAGCGCAGAGCCCCTCCTTGTTCCCTGGTCAGTGACACTCCCCCCACCCCAAGCCTGGCAGCCCCTGCCCATCACACACACACACCCCCCACCCCATTCCCGTCTCCTCGCACCCACCGCCCCATTCTGGGTGCCCACCGCCCCTTGCCACTGACCCCCACCCCATCCTCATCACCCTGCGCCCACCGCCCCGTTCCCATCTCCTTGTGCCCACCACCCCCTCCCCATTTCTGACCGCCCCACTCCCATCTCCTTGTGCCCACCACCCCATCACCCCCCACCCCAACAGCCTGTTCCAACCACCCCCTGCCCCATCACCCAGCACTCCATTCTGGCCACCCCATCATCGCCCCCCGCCCCATCACCCCATTGCCCCGCCCCCTGCCCCATCACCCCCATCCCCCATCACCCCATTGCACCCCGCCCCTTCACCTCCTTCTCCATCACCCCATCACACCCCACCCCAGCACCCAGCACCCCATTCTGACTGCCCCCCACCCCATCACCCCATTGCCCCCTGCCCCAGCACCCTGTTCCGACCATCCCCCCACCCCATCGCCCCCCACCCCATCGCCCCATCGCTCCCCACCCCATCGCCCCCACCCCATTGCCCCATCGCCCCCCTGCCCCATTTCCCCCTGCCCCCCACCCCACCGCCACGCACCCCCTGCCCCCCACCCCATTGCCCCATCACCCCCTGCCCCATTGTCCATCGCCCCATTTCCCCCCCACCCCATTGCCCCATCGCTCCCCACCCCATTGCCCCCTGCCCCATTGCCCCCCACCCCCCACCCCATCGCCCCCCACCCCACCGCCACACACCCCCTGCCCCCCACCCCATTGCCCCATCACCCCCTGCCCCATCGCCCCCTGCCCCATCGCTCCCCACCCCATCGCCCCCCACCCCATTGCCCCATCGCCCCCCCGCCCCATTTGCCCCTGCCCCATTGCCCATCGCCCCATTTCCCCTCACCCCATCGCCCCATCGCCCCCTGCCCCATCACCCCATCACCCCCCACCCCCATCGCCCCCTCGCCCCCCGCACTCACCCAGCACCTTGAGGCTGAGGCGCCCCTCGAAGTTGCCGAGGGGGAAGGTGATGAG
The DNA here is from genome assembly GCA_022605955.1 of Rallus limicola. Taxonomy (NCBI): domain Eukaryota; kingdom Metazoa; phylum Chordata; class Aves; order Gruiformes; family Rallidae; genus Rallus; species Rallus limicola. Next base: position 19,536 of record JAKCOZ010000997.1, read on the forward strand.
GCGACACTCGTAGTCGCCCTCGTCGCCCTGCACCGCGTTCTTGAGCACGACGGCCGCGTCCTCCAGCGCCCCGCTCGCCCCCCGCAGCACCCGCCCGGCGTAGGGCTCCTGCACGTGCTCCCCGTGCTGCCGGTCCAGCACGGCCACCGTCGTGGGGCCCAGCGCCGCCGGGCCCAGCTTCACCCACGTCACCTGCTCCACCTGCTCCCGCTCCTGCGCCCGGTACCGGCACGGCAGCACCACGTCCTGGCCCAGCACGGCTGTCACGCTGCGCGGCACCTCCACCACCCCGGCACGGCCACCTGCGGGCAGCCAGCGTGGCACCGGCACGCTCGTGTGGGGCACGGGGCACCGGCACCACCGGCACGCTCGTGTGGGGCACAGGGCACCGGCACCACTGGCACGCTCGTGTGGGGCACAGGGCACCGGCACCACCGGCACGCTCGTGTGGGGCACAGGGCACCGGCACCACCGGCACGCTCGTGTGGGGCACGGGGCACCAGCACCACCAGCACACTTGTGTGGGGCACGGGGCACCAGTACCGGCACGCTCATGTGGGGCACCGGCACGCTCGTGTGGGGCATGGGGCACCGGCACCACCGGCACGCTCATGTGGGGCACCGGCACGCCCGTGTGGGGCACGGGGCACCAGCACCACCGGCACGCTCATGTGGGGCACGGGGCACCGGCACTGGCACGCTTATGTGGGGCACGGGGCACCAGTACCGGCACGCTCGTGTGGGGCTCTGGCACGCTCGTGTGGGGCACAGGGCACTAGCACACTCATGTGGGGCACCGGCATGCTCGTGTGGGGCACGGGGCACCGGCACCACCAGCACGCTTGTGTGGGGCACCAGCACCAGCACCAGCACCAGCACACTCGTGTTTGGCACCGGCACACTTGTGTGTGGCACCGGCACCAGCACTGGCACACTCGTGTGGCACCAGCACTGACACCGGCACGCTCATGTGCAGCACCAGCACACTCGTGTGTGGCACAGGGCACTGGCACACTTGTGTGTGGCACCGGCACCCACACGCTTGCGTGTGACACTACCGACACGCTTGTGTGCAGCACTGGCACACTCGTGTGTGGCACGGGGCACTGGCACGCTCGTGTGTGGCACCAACACCCTCAGGCCGAGGTGTCAGGATGCTCCAGCACACCCACCCACCACTCCACACATGGACACGCCAGTGCACACGTGTGTCATCGGGCACACTCGTGCTCACACGCTGTGGGGTGCTGGGACACGTGTGGGGACACTTGTGCACAGTCTGGCACCTCCACGGCTTTGCACATCCTTGAGCACACACACGCTTGTGCACATGGGTGTGCTCACACTTGCTGGTTTATTCTTGCATGTACTCACGCATCCTTGCACACTCATGTGCACTTACACATCTTTGCACATGCTTGTGCATTCTTGGGTGTGCTTGCACACGCTTGTGCACACTCATACATACACACACTCATGCTTGGGGGAGCCCACACGTGTGCTCAGGGGTGCTCACACGCACTCACCACACTCATCCCCACAGGCAGCCGTGCACACTGGCTGTCACACACTCACACACACTTGAGGATGCTCACACTCATGCTCAAGGGTGCTCACACTCACGCTTGGGGGTGCTCAGGGTGCTCACACACACACTCACCACACACCCTCCCATGAAGCTGTGCACACCGGCTGTCGCACACTCACACACTCGGGGATGCTCACACTCACGTGTGGGGATGCTCAGGGGTGCTCACACGTGTGCTCAGTGCACCCATCCCCACCTGCCGCCGTGCACACTCACTGCTGCACACTCACACACACTCGGGGATGCTCACACACACACTCACACACACATCCTCACACGCAGCCGCGCACACTCACACACACTCGGGGATGCTCACACACACGCTCACACACACATCCTCACACACAGCTGTGCACACTCACACGCACTCAGGGATGCTCACACTTGTGCTCAGGGATGCTCGGGGTGCTCACACACTCACACACACATCCTCACACGCAGCCGGGCACACCGGCTGTCGCACACTCACACGCACTCAGGGATGCTCACACTCGTGTGGGGATGCTCAGGGGTGCTCACACGTGTGCCCACTGCACACATCCCCACAGGCAGCTGTGCACACTCGCTGTCACACGCTCACACGGACTCGGGGAGGCTCACACACACACTCACACACACACTCACACACACACTCACACACAGCCATGCACACTCACACTCACTCAGGGATGCTCAGGGATGCTCGGGGTGCTCATACACACTCACACACACTCACACCCCCCTCCGGCCGCCGTGCACACTGGCTGTCTCACACTCACACGCACTCAGGGAGGCTCATGCTCACACGCAGCCGTGCACACTCACTGCTGCACACTCACACTCGTGCTCAGGGATGCTCGGGGATGCTCGGGGTGCTCACACACACTCACACACTCACACCCCCTCCGGCCGCCGTGCACACTGGCTGTCTCACACTCACACGCGTGTGCTCGCGCGCGCGCTGCCGTCCCCGTGCCCGGTGTGTGCGCGAGGCCGGCGGGGGGCGGGGCGGGGCCGGGCCCCACCCAGGCACCGGGCGACGCCGGGGGAAGCGGCCCGGCCGGCGGGTCCAGCCCGACCGGCCCGCGCACATGCCGGGCGCTGCCGCGGCATGCGGAGGGTCCCGCCCCCGCCAGCCCCCACCGCCCCCGGGGGCCTCCCCGGCGAGCCCCCCGCCACGCCGCTCGCGGCCGCCGCCGCCGCCGTGCCCCGGCTTAATTACCCCCCCCCCCCCCCAACCCCCCTCCCTGATTAGTCGCCGGGTTAATTAAACCATCGCGGCGCTGCCCGGGCCGTGAGTCACGTCGCAGACGCGCTGGGGCCGCTGCTCTGCCTCAGTTTCCCCACCCGGCGCCACGGGGGTCGCGAGGGACGGGGGGGGAGGGATGGAGAGAGAGATGGGGGGAAGGAGGGAGGGAAGGGGGGTGGGGGGGTCCCGGCGGGGGGCCGGGGTGGGTATCGGGGTGCCGTCGGGGCGGGCGGCCTCCGCCGCGGGGCATCCGCACCCAACGGGGCCGAGCGCGTGGGAACGGAGCCGGGAACCGGCTCAACCGGCTCCCGCGGCCCCCACGCCCCGGCCGCGCTCACGCCCGCGGGATGCGCGACGGGGACTCGGGGGGGTCCCAGGGCTGAGGGGCGGGGGGGACAACGGGGGACACACCGCCCCGTCTTGGAACCCCTCGGGGATGTACACGCCTGGGAAGCCCCCCCACCCCCCAGACACACCCCCCCCCCCCCAGGTTGGGCTGCGCGCCTGATGCCCGGTGATGGGCTCGGTGCCGGGATGGGGATGGGGCGCCCCAGCACCCAACACCCCCCTCCCCCTCCCCACGGCCCGGCCCGCTCGAGGCGATGTCCCCCCCCGGGACTGGGAGTCACGGGGGGTGTCAGCACCCCCTGCAGTGACGTCACCCCCCGCGGCGCCCAGCCCGTTCCCACGGATCATCCGCCGCGGGGGAAACTGAGGCACGGCGGGGTGGGGGTCAAGGAACAGACCATTCCCCCCCCCCCCACCGTGGGCGCAGCACCCCTTTAGCACAGCGCGGGGAGGGGGGCGCACCCTCCCCCCCCCCTCAATCTGACTGAGACAACGAGGAGGGGGCGGGACGGGCCCCCCCGCACCGTGCGTGTGACGCCCCCGCGCAGCTCTCCCCGTTCCCACGGGCTGACACCCCCCCCCCCGCCCCGTCCCCCGAGGGGTCCCACACATCCCCCCACCCCCACCTCCTCGCCGGGGGTTTGGGGGCGCGGGGGGGGCACAGGGAGCCCCAGCGCGGAGCGAACCCGCCCCGACAGACGGACACGGACAGACGCAGGTGCGCGGAGCCGCAGGTGCACAACACACACACGCGTGTGCACACACCCCCCCCGGGACCCCCCCCCCCCCCCGCTCCAGGCCGCTCTCCCCATCCCGGGGCAGCCGGTACCCCCCGGGCCCGGCTCTGAGCCCGGAGCAGCCGGTGCCGGTTCCTCCCCCCACCCCGGGGGTTCCGCTTTCCCCTCCCCCCCGCCCCCTTCCCCGCGTCCCGCCGCCGTATCCCGTGTGTCCCCCCCCCCCCCGCCGTCCCTCCCCCCCGTCCCCCCCGGTGCCGGCCCCGTCTTACCGGTAACGGCGCTGAGGAGGAGGAGGAGGATGAGGAGGAGGAGGAAGGGCGTCCCGGGCCGCATCCCGCGGGGGGCCATGCGGACACCTGCGGGCTCAGGGCGCTGCCCGGCCCCCGGTCAGCACCATCCGGCTGCACCGGCCCGGCCCGGGCGGGACGCGGGGGGGGGCTGAGCCTCGCCGGGCCAAGCGGGCGGCTCCGGGCCGAGCACGGCGGAGGGGCCGGTGCTGCACCGGGAAGGACGGGACGGGACGGGACGGGGGCGGGGCCGGCGGCGGGGGCGGGGCGGGCGGGGCTGGGAAAGGGGGCGGGGCTTGTCTGGGCGGGGCCGGGCGGGGCCGGACCGGTCGGGCAGGTCCGGCGGGGGGGGGGGGAGGGAGGGAGGCGGGGCGGGGCCGGGGTGGGGCTCCCGGTGACACCCCCGTGCCCCTCCCAGTCCACACACTCACCCCCCCCCACACCTCCTCCCCCCCCCCCCTCACCCCCCCCCCCCCCGCTCCTTCCATGAACGCCCCGGGCGGGACCCCGCAAACACCCCTGGGGCGCGGGAAGGAATTGGGGTGCTGCGGGTTGGCACCGACACCCCCCTGCCCCCCAAATTAATCTGAGGTCCCCAAATGCCGCCAGACAGCGCGGGGGGGGGGGGCGTCGGGGGGACACGCATGCGACACAGCAGTTTATTGGCACAGCAAGGGGAGGGGGAGGAGTGGGGAGGGGGAGAAGTGGGGAGGGGGGGGGGAGGGCAGGTCTGCAGAGACCGGGCACAACTCAGCGCAGCAGTGACACACCCCCCCCAGTGTGCCCCCGGGCGGCTCCGGGGGGGGCAAGGGTCCCCCAAGGCACCCAGGGCCACTCAGGCACCCGCCACTTCGGAGCTCTCTGGGGAGGGGTCCTTGGCAGCCGCACAGAGGTGGAAAACCCCTGGGGGGGAGAGAGGAGGGGGGTAGGGGTGGGTGGGGGGTCCCACCGGTGGGGTCCCACCCTGCTGATTCCCACCCACTGGTGGCCAGGCACAGCTCAGCCCTGCAGAGACCGGGCACAGCTCGATGCAGCATTGACTGGCACAGCTCAGCCCTGCAGAGACCGGGCACAGCTCGATGCAGCAGTGACCAGGCCCCACACGTGCTTCTACCTGCCGAGCTGGTGAGGACGACAGCGATCCAGCCCAGGATGTAGGACCAGGAGAAGCGCCAGGCGGTGTGGCCCGTCCCCAGGAGGCTCAGCGTGCCGGCTGTGTACACCGACAGCCCCAGCAGTGCCAGCAGCCCTGCGGGCAGAGGGGACGGGTGAGTGGCACAGGGCAGCCCAGCCTGTGAGCCCCCAGCCAGGCCAGCAGAGACCGGGCACAGCTCAGTGCAGCAGTGACTGGCACAGCTCAGCCAGCAGAGACCAGGCACAGCTCAGTACAGCAGTGACTGGCACAGCTCAGTGCAGCAGAGACCGGGCACAGCTCAGTGCAGCAGTGACTGGCACAGCTCAGTGCAGCAGAGACCGGGCACAGCTCAGTGCAGCAGTGACTGGCACAGCTCAGTGCAGCAGAGACCGGGCACAGCTCAGTGCAGCAGTGACTAGCACAGCTTAGTGCAGCAGTGACTCCCCCTGTAGCCCCGCCCATGCCCCCCCTCCCCATCCCCACGTACCAGCCAGGAGCAGGGTGCCCCCGGCCAGGCGGCTGCGTGCCCGCCGGGCAGCGCTGGCCATGACAGAGACCCCCAGGGCGAGGCCGGCAGCGGCGGTCAGCACCGAGAGCACCATCAGCACCCGCGTGGCCTCCCATAAGGCTGGGGAAAAGGGGGGGGACAGGCGTGGGGGACACAGCACCCCCGCCCGGGATGGCGCCCCTGCGCCCTGCCCGCAGAGACCCGACCCAGCTCAGCACAGCAATGATCCCCCCCCCAGCCCCTGCAGAGACCCGACCCAGCTCAGCACAGCAATGATCCCCCCCCCAGCCCCTGCAGAGACCTGACACAGCTCAGCGCAGCAGTGCCCCCCAACCCCATCCTCTGCAGAGACCGGATGCAGTTCAGCACAGCAGTGCCCCCTATCCCTGCCCTGCAGAGACCCGCCCAGCTCAGCGCAGCAGTGCCCCCCTATCCCTGCCCTGCAGAGACCCGACCCAGCTCAGCACAGCAATGATCCCCCCCCCCAGCCCCTGCAGAGACCTGACACAGCTCAGCGCAGCAGTGCCCCCCAACCCCATCCTCTGCAGAGACCGGATGCAGTTCAGCACAGCAGTGCCCCCTATCCCTGCCCTGCAGAGACCCGCCCAGCTCATCACAGCAGTGCCCCCAAACCCCATCCCCCGCAGAGACCCGATCCAGCTCATCACAGCAGTGATTCCCAACCCCATCCCCTGCAGAGACCCGCCCAGCTCATCACAGCAGTGCCCCCCCAACCCCATCCCCCGCAGAGACCCGCCCAGCTCATCACAGCAGTGCCCCCGGTGCCTACCCGGGGTGCGGGGGTGGGGGCGGCAGAGCCCCCCGCCGCAGCCGTGCCACAGCCCGAGGCTGGCGGCCCCGGGGGGCGCCCGGCGCTGCAGCCAGCAGCGGGTGGCGGTGGCGGCCAGGAGCAGCCCCAGCCCCGCCGCCCCGCACAGCAGCGCCCCCCCCCGCCGGCATCCTGGGGGGGGGTAACGGGGGGGGGGGGTTGGTAACGAGGGGGGGGCACCCGCGGAGACACCCCCTGGGGAGGGGGGGCATCGCCGGGGGATACGGGGGAGTATGGGGAGGGGCCGGGGGGAGGTTACCGGGGGGTACAGGGGGGTATGGGGGGGGACCCCTGGGGAGGGGGAGCAGGGGCATCGCTGGGGGTGGGGGGGATATGGGGAGGGGGCATCGCTAGGGGATACCGGAGACAGCGCCGGGGGGGGTACCGAGGGGTTTGGGGGGCGGACCGGGGGGGTACCGGGGGAGGGGACCGGGGGATACGGGGGGGTACCCGGGGGGGGGGGGTTACTGGGGGAGTACAGGGGGGGTTCCCGGGGGGGGGTACAGGGGGTACCAGGGGAGGCGCCTCTCCAGGGGACCCCCGTGGGGATGGAGATGGGGGGGGGGGCTGCTGGTGGCAGCCAGGGTGACATCTCGGGGGGGGGGCACCTGAGGGGGGCAGCTCTGGGGACACGGGGGGACACAGGGTGGCATCGCGGGGGGGGCAGCGGAGTACAAGGACTGGGGACCCAGGGGTGGCATCGTGGGGCACTGGGGACGGTGGGGGCACTGGGAGTGGGGATACTGGGGATGCTGGGGGCACTGGGGACGGTGGGGGCACTGGGAGTGGAGATACTGGGGATGCTGGGGGCACTGGGGATGCTGGGGATGCTGGGGGGCACTGGGGACGGTGGGGGCACTGGGGATACTGGGAATGGAGACACTGGTGATGCCGGGGGCACTGGGAATGGGGACCCTGGGGACACTGGGGCAGCCCCCCCACCCCGCCACTCACCCACCTTCAGCACCCTCCTGTCCGTGCGTCCGTCTGTCCGTGTGTCCCGCGGGGGGGCCTGGCCGCGGGGGGGGTCACACGTGTGGCGCTGCCATTGTCGGGGACACAAAGCGCGGAAGGTTCCGGACGCTGACGCGGCACCAGCGCGTCCCCAGCCCCTGTCACCCCGGGGCAGGGGCACGGCCGGGGCCACCCGGAGGGGATGGGGCACTGGGGGCACTGGGGACACTGGGGATGGGGACACTGGGGGCACTGGGGACACTGGGGGCACTGGGGACACTGGGGGCACTGGGGATGGGGACACTGGGGGCACTGGGAGCACTGGGGACACTGGGAATGGGGGCACTGGGGGCACTGGGGATACTGGGGATGGGGACACTGGGAATGGGGACACTGGGGGCACTAGGGGCACTGGAGATACTGGGGATGGGGACACTGGGAATGGGGGCACTGGGGGCACTGGGGATACTGGGGATGGGGACACTGGGAATGGGGACACTGGGGGCACTGGGGGCACTGGGGATACTGGGGATGGGGACACTGGGGGCACTGGGGATACTGGGAATGGGGACACTGGAGGCACTGGGGATACTGGGAATGGAGTCATCTGGGACACTGGGGGTACTGGGAACGGGGACACTGGGAATGGGGACACAGAGGATGCTGGGGACACTGGGAATACCGGGGATGAGGTCATCAAGGACAGGGATACTGGGGATACTGGGGATACTGGGAACACTGGGAACAGCAGGGACACTGGTGTGTGAGTGCCGGGTGCGGAAACCCCCCCGGGCGGGGGCCAGGGGAAGGGGAGGGAGGGAAGGGGGGGTCACTGGGTGCACACGCGTGTGCCCCGGCAGCCGTGCACACGCAGCCCCCGCGCACACGGGGACACACGCGTGTGCCCAGCCCAGAGCATGTGCGGCCCCCTCAGCGCCCCCCCCATGTGCCCTCACCCCCCCCGCACACGCACACACACGTGTCCCCGCACACACGTGTCCCCGCACACACGTGTCCCCGCACACACGTGTCCCCGCACACACGTGTCCCAGCACACGGGCCAGCAGCAGCAGCAGCAGCAGGAGGCTGAGGGCTCCTGGGGGGGCGGCGCCGGAGCAGGGGGGGTCACAGGGGGCACCTGGGGGGGGGGGCAACAACCTCAGGGGCTCCCCCATCCCCCCCCAGCCCTGACACCAGGGTGAGGGGCTTCCCCATCCCTCACAGCCCCCAGGGTGAGGGGCTCCCACCTCCTCCATTCCTCACAGCCCCGACACCACAGTGAGGGGCTCCCACCATCCACTGCAGCCCCGGCACCAGGGTGAAGGGCTCCCCCATCCCTCACAGCCCCGACGCCAGGGTGAGGGGCTCCCACCTCCTCCCCGCAGCCCTGACGCCAGGGTGAAGGGCTCCCCCATCCCTCATCCCTGCTCCCACCTCCCCCATCCTTCACAGCCCCGACGCCAGGGTGAGGGGCTCCCACCTCCCTCCTCCCTGCTCCCACCTCCCCCATCCCTCACAGCCCCAATGCCACGGTGAGGGGCTCCCCCATCCCCGCGCAGCCCTGACGCCAGGGTGAGGGGCTCCCCCAATCCCTCACAGCCCCAACGCCAGGGTGAGGGGCTCTCCCATCCCTCACAGCCCCGACGCCAGGGTGAGGGGCTCCCCCAATCCCTCACAGCCCCAACGCCACAGTGAGGGGCTCCCCCATCCCTCACAGCCCCGACGCCAGGGTGAGGGGCTCCCGCCGCCCGGGTGAGGGTCCCCGCAGCGTCACTCACGCCCGCTCAGGCGCAGTGTCACCTCTCCGCAGGCACAGTCCTCCTCGCCCAGCATCAGGCAGCTGTAGGTCCCCGCGTCTGCGCCCCCCAGGTCCCGCAGCAGCAGCAGCAGCCGCTCCCCGGGGGGGTCTCCGGGGGCCGGCAGCTCGGCGCGGCCACGGTAGCGGGGGCTGCAGCGGGGGGGGCCCTGGGTCTGGGTGCAGACGTCGGCCCCGGAGCCCGGGGGGGGCACCCCAAAACTTCCATTGCACGGCCAGGAGCCGGCCCAGGGGGGGTCCGGCCGCGGGGCACCCCAGGGTGACGCTGGCCCCCAGGGTGCCGTTGGCCAGCGCCCAGGCGCGGTGGGGGCTGTGGCACAGCGCGCACCCCCCCGGCGCCTCAGCACGGGGGGTGGGCAGCGTGGGGAGGCCTGGGGGGGGCAAAGGGAGGGGGTCACCCCCACTGTATTGGGGGGCTGGGGGGGGGGGGGATGGATGCGTGTCCCCCTCCTCAGCGTGGCCATGGCGGGGACAGGGGACACCCGGGGAGCGTCACCTCGAGGGACGGGACGGGGCGGGGAGGGGCGGGGACACCTCCACCCCCATCACCCCCTTCCCCAACCCCCCCCCCGCACCACCCCGACCCTCACACAGCTTCCCCGAACCCCCGCACCCCCAAAGCCCCCTGAACCCCCGGACCCCTCGCACCTCCCCAGCACCCCCCGGACCCCCTGGACCCTGCAGCCCCCCCCCCTCAGGCACCCCCGGTACCCTGCACCCCGAGGACCCCCAGCACCCCCAAACACCCCCCTAATCCCCAGCATCCCACAACCCCCCCGCACCCCCCGGACCCCCTGCACCCCCCAGCATCCCCTCACCCCACAGACCCCCTTACACCCCCTCACCCCGCGCTCCCTGCGGCCCTCCCGGGTCTCCCTCCTCCCCCAGCCTCGCCGTGTCCCCCCCCCAGCCCCGCACGCACCGGGGGGCGCCAGGGCCGCCCCCAGCCCCAGGGGCAGCAGCAGGACCCACATCCCCGGGCGGCGGCTCCGCTCGGCGGGACGGGGCGGGGGACGGGGCGGGCGGGGGCGGCACCGGGGGCGGGGGGGGGGCCACACACACACACACGGGAGACCCCCGCCCAGCCCCCTCACACCCCCCCCCCCCCCCCCCCCCCCAGCTCCTGCCCCGTGTTCGCCTCGGTGGCCCCGTGTGTCCCGTGTCCCCCCCCCCCGGGCGTCCCAGTGTCGTCCCCCCCCTCCCCAATTTGTTACCACAGCTCCGGCTTGTGGGGTCATCCCCCCCCCCCCCCCCCCATCCCATCGCTGGAGGATATTTGGGGCTGGGGGGGTGTCACTGTCACCACTATGTCCCATCCAGGGGGGACCCCATCTCCCCCAAAGGGGGGGGGGGGTGTCACTGTCGTGTCCCCCCCAGGTCCCACTCGGGCTGCTCGGCCCCAGCCCGGAGTCCATCCCCCCCCCCCCCCACATGCACTGAATGCACCAGGGCTCAGCACAGGGTGCCCCCGAGGGAGGTGGGGGGGTGCAGCCGAACCCCCCAAACCACCCAGCAACCCCCCAGATCCTCCCAGGTCCCAAAGGCGTTGTGTGTGTGTCCCCCCAATCCTCCCCCCTCTTTCCCTGGCCCTCTTTCACCCACGGGGTGGGGGGGGGGGGGGGGGGGGGGGGGAGGGACACGCACACAGACACCGGATGCTCCCACCCACAGCAGGGAGGCTGAGTGTTGCCTTGGCCCCTTTATTGGGCACGGGGGAGGGGGTGGGGGGGGGCCCAGGGGACACCCCTATCCCGTACACCCCCCTCCCCATTTCCTGCCCCCCCCCTCAGTCCTCCAGGTTGCGGAAAGCCGCCTGCATCTCCTCGTTCAGCTGGGCAAAGGCCGCAGTGATTTTGGCTTCACCATCCTTCACCGGGTCCTGGGGACACAGGGGGGTGACACCCCCAAACCCCAGCAACCCCCTGAACCGCATCCCCTCCCCCCAAACCCCATCCCCCCCTCTCGAACCCCATCCCCTCTGAACCTCAATACCCCCCCCCCCCCAACCCCCATCCCCGGCATCCCCCAAACCCCACCCCCACCCCTGAACCCCATCCCCCCAAACCCCATCCCCTCCTTGAACTCCATCCCCCAAACCCCAGCACCCCCCTGAACCCCATCCACCCAAACCCCAGCACCCCCAACTCTCAACCCCCCCAACCCCAACATCCTCCCAACCCTATCCCACCCAAACTCCATGCCCCCAAACCCCATCCCAACACAGAACCCCAACACCCCCCCAACCCCAGCACCCCCCTGAACCCCATCCCCAACACCCCCCCAATTCTCATGCCCCCCAACCCCATCCCCCCCCAAAACCCAGCACGCCCATGAACCCCATCCCCCCCGAACCCCATCTCCCCAAACCCCAACACCCTCCCCAATTCTCATCCCCCCCAACTGCAGCCCCCCCAACCCCATTCCCCCCAAACCCCATCCCCCCAAACCCCAACACCCCCCCCCAATTCTCATCCCCCCCCAATTC
>JAKCOZ010000998.1:0-31261 GCA_022605955.1 Rallus limicola
TGTCTGAAACCTCCTAACAGGACACACAAGCAGACCCTGTCACTTTGGCTCTCAGCCTTTTCCTTTGCCTGGAAAGAGGGAACATGCCTGGAACCTCCTACGGTGCTTTTCTCGGCCCTAGCAGACTGCAGTTCAAAACATGCTAAACGTCCAGCAATAACTCCCAAAGTAAAGAAGCTAGGACTGAAAGGCATAGCTTGTCTGAAACCTCCTAACAGGACACACAAGAAGACCCTGTCACTTTGGCTCTCAGCCTTTTCCTTTGCCTGGAAAGAAGAAACATACCTGCTACCTCCTACAGTGCTTTTCTCGGCCCTAGCAGACTGCAGTTCAAAACATGCTAAACGTCCAGCAATAACTCCCAAAGTAAAGAAGCTAGGCATGAAAGGCATAGCTTGTCTGAAACCTCCTAACAGGACACACAAGCAGACCCTGTCACTTTGGCTCTCAGCCTTTTCCTTTGCCTGGAAAGAGGGAACATGCCTGGAACCTCCTACGGTGCTTTTCTCGGCCCTAGCAGACTGCAGTTCAAAACATGCTAAACGTCCAGCAATAACTCCCAAAGTAAAGAAGCTAGGACTGAAAGGCATAGCTTGTCTGAAACCTCCTAACAGGACACACAAGAAGACCCTGTCACTTTGGCTCTCAGCCTTTTCCTTTGCCTGGAAAGAAGAAACATACCTGCTACCTCCTACAGTGCTTTTCTCGGCCCTAGCAGACTGCAGTTCAAAACATGCTAAACGTCCAGCAATAACTCCCAAAGTAAAGAAGCTAGGCATGAAAGGCATAGCTTGTCTGAAACCTCCTAACAGGACACACAAGCAGACCCTGTCACTTTGGCTCTCAGCCTTTTCCTTTGCCTGGAAAGAGGGAACATGCCTGGAACCTCCTACGGTGCTTTTCTCGGCCCTAGCAGACTGCAGTTCAAAACATGCTAAACGTCCAGCAATAACTCCCAAAGTAAAGAAGCTAGGCATGAAAGGCATAGCTTGTCTGAAACCTCCTAACAGGACACACAAGCAGACCCTGTCACTTTGGCTCTCAGCCTTTTCCTTTGCCTGGAAAGAGGGAACATGCCTGGAACCTCCTACGGTGCTTTTCTCGGCCCTAGCAGACTGCAGTTCAAAACTTGCTAAACGTCCAGCAATAACTCCCAAAGTAAAGAAGCTAGGACTGAAAGGCATAGCTTGTCTGAAACCTCCTAACAGGACACACAAGCAGACCCTGTCACTTTGGCTCTCAGCCTTTTCCTTTGCCTGGAAAGAAGAAACATACCTGCTACCTCCTACAGTGCTTTTCTCGGCCCTAGCAGACTGCAGTTCAAAACATGCTAAACGTCCAGCAATAACTCCCAAAGTAAAGAAGCTAGGCATGAAAGGCATAGCTTGTCTGAAACCTCCTAACAGGACACACAAGCAGACCCTGTCACTTTGGCTCTCAGCCTTTTCCTTTGCCTGGAAAGAGGGAACATGCCTGGAACCTCCTACGGTGCTTTTCTCGGCCCTAGCAGACTGCAGTTCAAAACATGCTAAACGTCCAGCAATAACTCCCAAAGTAAAGAAGCTAGGACTGAAAGGCATAGCTTGTCTGAAACCTCCTAACAGGACACACAAGCAGACCCTGTCACTTTGGCTCTCAGCCTTTTCCTTTGCCTGGAAAGAGGGAACATGCCTGGAACCTCCTACGGTGCTTTTCTCGGCCCTAGCAGACTGCAGTTCAAAACATGCTAAACGTCCAGCAATAACTCCCAAAGTAAAGAAGCTAGGCATGAAAGGCATAGCTTGTCTGAAACCTCCTAACAGGACACACAAGCAGACCCTGTCACTTTGGCTCTCAGCCTTTTCCTTTGCCTGGAAATAGGGAACATACCTACTACCTCCTAGAGTGCTTTTCTCGGCCCTAGCAGACTGCAGTTCAAAACATGCTAAACGTCCAGCAGTAACTCCCAAAGTAAAGAAGCTAGGCATGAAAGGCATAGCTTGTCTGAAACCTCGTAACAGGACACACAAGCAGACCCTGTCACTTTGGCTCTCAGCCTTTTCCTTTGCCTGGAAAGAGGGAACATGCCTGGAACCTCCTACAGTGCTTTTCTCGGCCCTAGCATACTGCAGTTCAAAACATGGTAAACGTCCAGCAATAACTCCCAAAGTAAAGAAGCTAGGACTGAAAGGCATAGCTTGTCTGAAACCTCCTAACAGGACACACAAGCAGACCCTGTCACTTTGGCTCTCAGCCTTTTCCTTTGCCTGGAAAGAGGGAACATGCCTGGAACCTCCTACGGTGCTTTTCTCGGCCCTAGCAGACTGCAGTTCAAAACATGCTAAACGTCCAGCAATAACTCCCAAAGTAAAGAAGCTAGGACTGAAAGGCATAGCTTGTCTGAAACCTCCTAACAGGACACACAAGCAGACCCTGTCACTTTGGCTCTCAGCCTTTTCCTTTGCCTGGAAAGAGGGAACATGCCTGGAACCTCCTACGGTGCTTTTCTCGGCCCTAGCAGACTGCAGTTCAAAACATGCTAAACGTCCAGCAATAACTCCCAAAGTAAAGAAGCTAGGACTGAAAGGCATAGCTTGTCTGAAACCTCCTAACAGGACACACAAGCAGACCCTGTCACTTTGGCTCTCAGCCTTTTCCTTTGCCTGGAAAGAGGGAACATGCCTGGAAGCTCCTACGGTGCTTTTCTCGGCCCTAGCAGACTGCAGTTCAAAACATGCTAAACGTCCAGCAATAACTCCCAAAGTAAAGAAGCTAGGACTGAAAGGCATAGCTTGTCTGAAACCTCCTAACAGGACACACAAGAAGACCCTGTCACTTTGGCTCTCAGCCTTTTCCTTTGCCTGGAAAGAAGAAACATACCTGCTACCTCCTACAGTGCTTTTCTCGGCCCTAGCAGACTGCAGTTCAAAACATGCTAAACGTCCAGCAATAACTCCCAAAGTAAAGAAGCTAGGCATGAAAGGCATAGCTTGTCTGAAACCTCCTAACAGGACACACAAGCAGACCCTGTCACTTTGGCTCTCAGCCTTTTCCTTTGCCTGGAAAGAGGGAACATGCCTGGAACCTCCTACGGTGCTTTTCTCGGCCCTAGCAGACTGCAGTTCAAAACATGCTAAACGTCCAGCAATAACTCCCAAAGTAAAGAAGCTAGGCATGAAAGGCATAGCTTGTCTGAAACCTCCTAACAGGACACACAAGCAGACCCTGTCACTTTGGCTCTCAGCCTTTTCCTTTGCCTGGAAAGAGGGAACATGCCTGGAGCCTCCTACGGTGCTTTTCTCGGCCCTAGCAGACTGCAGTTCAAAACATGCTAAACGTCCAGCAATAACTCCCAAAGTAAAGAAGCTAGGACTGAAAGGCATAGCTTGTCTGAAACCTCCTAACAGGACACACAAGCAGACCCTGTCACTTTGGCTCTCAGCCTTTTCCTTTGCCTGGAAAGAAGAAACATACCTGCTACCTCCTACAGTGCTTTTCTCGGCCCTAGCAGACTGCAGTTCAAAACATGCTAAACGTCCAGCAATAACTCCCAAAGTAAAGAAGCTAGGCATGAAAGGCATAGCTTGTCTGAAACCTCCTAACAGGACACACAAGCAGACCCTGTCACTTTGGCTCTCAGCCTTTTCCATTGCCTGAAAAGAGGGAACATGCCTGGAACCTCCTACGGTGCTTTTCTCGGCCCTAGCAGACTGCAGTTCAAAACATGCTAAACGTCCAGCAATAACTCCCAAAGTAAAGAAGCTAGGCATGAAAGGCATAGCTTGTCTGAAACCTCCTAACAGGACACACAAGCAGACCCTGTCACTTTGGCTCTCAGCCTTTTCCTTTGCCTGAAAAGAGGGAACATGCCTGGAACTTCCTACGGTGCTTTTCTCGGCCCTAGAAGACTACAGTGGAACCTCCTACGGTGCTTTTCTCGGCCCTAGCAGACTGCAGTTCAAAACATGCTAAACGTCCAGCAATAACTCCCAAAGTAAAGAAGCTAGGCATGAAAGGCATAGCTTGTCTGAAACCTCCTAACAGGACACACAAGCAGACCCTGTCACTTTGGCTCTCAGCCTTTTCCTTTGCCTGGAAAGAAGGAACATGCCTGGAACCTCCTACGGTGCTTTTCTCGGCCCTAGCAAACTGCAGTTCCAAACATGCTAAACGTCCAGCAATAACTCCCAAAGTAAAGAAGCTAGGACTGAAAGGCATAGCTTGTCTGAAACCTCCTAACAGGACACACAAGCAGACCCTGTCACTTTGGCTCTCAGCCTTTTCCTTTGCCTGGAAAGAGGGAACATGCCTGGAAGCTCCTACGGTGCTTTTCTCGGCCCTAGCAGACTGCAGTTCAAAACATGCTAAACGTCCAGCAATAACTCCCAAAGTAAAGAAGCTAGGCATGAAAGGCATAGCTTGTCTGAAACCTCCTAACAGGACACACAAGCAGACCCTGTCACTTTGGCTCTCAGCCTTTTCCTTTGCCTGGAAAGAGGGAACATGCCTGGAACCTCCTACGGTGCTTTTCTCGGCCCTAGCAGACTGCAGTTCAAAACATGCTAAACGTCCAGCAATAACTCCCAAAGTAAAGAAGCTAGGCATGAAAGGCATAGCTTGTCTGAAACCTCCTAACAGGACACACAAGCAGACCCTGTCACTTTGGCTCTCAGCCTTTTCCTTTGCCTGGAAAGAGGGAACATGCCTGGAGCCTCCTACGGTGCTTTTCTCGGCCCTAGCAGACTGCAGTTCAAAACATGCTAAACGTCCAGCAATAACTCCCAAAGTAAAGAAGCTAGGACTGAAAGGCATAGCTTGTCTGAAACCTCCTAACAGGACACACAAGCAGACCCTGTCACTTTGGCTCTCAGCCTTTTCCTTTGCCTGGAAAGAAGAAACATACCTGCTACCTCCTACAGTGCTTTTCTCGGCCCTAGCAAACTGCAGTTCAAAACATGCTAAACGTCCAGCAATAACTCCCAAAGTAAAGAAGCTAGGCATGAAAGGCATAGCTTGTCTGAAACCTCCTAACAGGACACACAAGCAGACCCTGTCACTTTGGCTCTCAGCCTTTTCCTTTGCCTGAAAAGAGGTAACATGCCTGGAACTTCCTACGGTGCTTTTCTCGGCCCTAGAAGACTACAGTGGAACCTCCTACGGTGCTTTTCTCGGCCCTAGCAGACTGCAGTTCAAAACATGCTAAACGTCCAGCAATAACTCCCAAAGTAAAGAAGCTAGGCATGAAAGGCATAGCTTGTCTGAAACCTCCTAACAGGACACACAAGCAGACCCTGTCACTTTGGCTCTCAGCCTTTTCCTTTGCCTGGAAAGAAGGAACATGCCTGGAACCTCCTACGGTGCTTTTCTCGGCCCTAGCAAACTGCAGTTCCAAACATGCTAAACGTCCAGCAATAACTCCCAAAGTAAAGAAGCTAGGACTGAAAGGCATAGCTTGTCTGAAACCTCCTAACAGGACACACAAGCAGACCCTGTCACTTTGGCTCTCAGCCTTTTCCTTTGCCTGGAAAGAGGGAACATGCCTGGAACCTCCTACGGTGCTTTTCTCGGCCCTAGCAGACTGCAGTTCAAAACATGCTAAACGTCCAGCAATAACTCCCAAAGTAAAGAAGCTAGGACTGAAAGGCATAGCTTGTCTGAAACCTCCTAACAGGACACACAAGCAGACCCTGTCACTTCGGCTCTCAGCCTTTTCCTTTGCCTGGAAAGAGGGAACATGCCTGGAACCTCCTACGGTGCTTTTCTCGGCCCTAGCAGACTGCAGTTCAAAACATGCTAAACGTCCAGCAATAACTCCCAAAGTAAAGAAGCTAGGACGAAAAGGCATAGCTTGTCTGAAACCTCCTAACAGGACACACAAGCAGACCCTGTCACTTTGGCTCTCAGCCTTTTCCTTTGCCTGGAAAGAGGGAACATGCCTGGAACCTCCTACGGTGCTTTTCTCGGCCCTAGCAGACTGCAGTTCAAAACATGCTAAACGTCCAGCAATAACTCCCAAAGTAAAGAAGCTTGGCATGAAAGGCATAGCTTGTCTGAAACCTCCTAACAGGACACACAAGCAGACCCTGTCACTTTGGCTCTCAGCCTTTTCCTTTCCCTGGAAAGAGGGAACATGCCTGGAACCTCCTACGGTGCTTTTCTCGGCCCTAGCAGACTGCAGTTCAAAACATGCTAAACGTCCAGCAATAACTCCCAAAGTAAAGAAGCTAGGCATGAAAGGCATAGCTTGTCTGAAACCTGCTAACAGGACACACAAGCAGACCCTGTCACTTTGGCTCTCAGCCTTTTCCTTTGCCTGGAAAGAGGGAACATGCCTGGAACCTCCTACGGTGCTTTTCTCGGCCCTAGCAGACTGCAGTTCAAAACATGCTAAACGTCCAGCAATAACTCCCAAAGTAAAGAAGCTAGGCATGAAAGGCATAGCTTGTCTGAAACCTCCTAACAGGACACACAAGCAGACCCTGTCACTTTGGCTCTCAGCCTTTTCCTTTGCCTGAAAAGAGGGAACATGCCTGGAACCTCCTACGGTGCTTTTCTCGGCCCTAGCAGACTGCAGTTCAAAACATGCTAAACGTCCAGCAATAACTCCCAAAGTAAAGAAGCTAGGACTGAAAGGCATAGCTTGTCTGAAACCTCCTAACAGGACACACAAGCAGACCCTGTCACTTTGGCTCTCAGCCTTTTCCTTTGCCTGGAAAGAGGGAACATGCCTGGAACCTCCTACGGTGCTTTTCTCGGCCCTAGCAGACTGCAGTTCAAAACATGCTAAACGTCCAGCAATAACTCACAAAGTAAAGAAGCTAGGACTGAAAGGCATCGCTTGTCTGAAACCTCCTAACAGGACACACAAGCAGACCCTGTCACTTTGGCTCTCAGCCTTTTCCTTTGCCTGAAAAGAGGTAACATGCCTGGAACTTCCTACGGTGCTTTTCTCGGCCCTAGAAGACTACAGTGGAACCTCCTACGGTGCTTTTCTCGGCCCTAGCAGACTGCAGTTCAAAACATGCTAAACGTCCAGCAATAACTCCCAAAGTAAAGAAGCTAGGCATGAAAGGCATAGCTTGTCTGAAACCTCCTAACAGGACACACAAGCAGACCCTGTCACTTTGGCTCTCAGCCTTTTCCTTTGCCTGGAAAGAAGGAACATGCCTGGAACCTCCTACGGTGCTTTTCTCGGCCCTAGCAAACTGCAGTTCCAAACATGCTAAACGTCCAGCAATAACTCCCAAAGTAAAGAAGCTAGGACTGAAAGGCATAGCTTGTCTGAAACCTCCTAACAGGACACACAAGCAGACCCTGTCACTTTGGCTCTCAGCCTTTTCCTTTGCCTGGAAAGAGGGAACATGCCTGGAACCTCCTACGGTGCTTTTCTCGGCCCTAGCAGACTGCAGTTCAAAACATGCTAAACGTCCAGCAATAACTCCCAAAGTAAAGAAGCTAGGACTGAAAGGCATAGCTTGTCTGAAACCTCCTAACAGGACACACAAGCAGACCCTGTCACTTCGGCTCTCAGCCTTTTCCTTTGCCTGGAAAGAGGGAACATGCCTGGAACCTCCTACGGTGCTTTTCTCGGCCCTAGCAGACTGCAGTTCAAAACATGCTAAACGTCCAGCAATAACTCCCAAAGTAAAGAAGCTAGGACGAAAAGGCATAGCTTGTCTGAAACCTCCTAACAGGACACACAAGCAGACCCTGTCACTTTGGCTCTCAGCCTTTTCCTTTGCCTGGAAAGAGGGAACATGCCTGGAACCTCCTACGGTGCTTTTCTCGGCCCTAGCAGACTGCAGTTCAAAACATGCTAAACGTCCAGCAATAACTCCCAAAGTAAAGAAGCTTGGCATGAAAGGCATAGCTTGTCTGAAACCTCCTAACAGGACACACAAGCAGACCCTGTCACTTTGGCTCTCAGCCTTTTCCTTTCCCTGGAAAGAGGGAACATGCCTGGAACCTCCTACGGTGCTTTTCTCGGCCCTAGCAGACTGCAGTTCAAAACATGCTAAACGTCCAGCAATAACTCCCAAAGTAAAGAAGCTAGGACTGAAAGGCATAGCTTGTCTGAAACCTGCTAACAGGACACACAAGCAGACCCTGTCACTTTGGCTCTCAGCCTTTTCCTTTGCCTGGAAAGAGGGAACATGCCTGGAACCTCCTACGGTGCTTTTCTCGGCCCTAGCAGACTGCAGTTCAAAACATGCTAAACGTCCAGCAATAACTCCCAAAGTAAAGAAGCTAGGCATGAAAGGCATAGCTTGTCTGAAACCTCCTAACAGGACACACAAGCAGACCCTGTCACTTTGGCTCTCAGCCTTTTCCTTTGCCTGAAAAGAGGGAACATGCCTGGAACCTCCTACGGTGCTTTTCTCGGCCCTAGCAGACTGCAGTGGAACCTCCTACGGTGCTTTTCTCGGCACTAGCAGACTGCAGTTCAAAACATGCTAAACGTCCAGCAATAACTCCCAAAGTAAAGAAGCTAGGCATGAAAGGCATAGCTTGTCTGAAACCTCCTAACAGGACACACAAGCAGACCCTGTCACTTTGGCTCTCAGCCTTTTCCTTTGCCTGGAAAGAGGGAACATGCCTGGAACCTCCTACGGTGCTTTTCTCGGCCCTAGCAGACTGCAGTTCAAAACATGCTAAACGTCCAGCAATAACTCCCTAAGTAAAGAAGCTAGGACTGAAAGGCATAGCTTGTCTGAAACCTCCTAACAGGACACACAAGCAGACCCTGTCACTTTGGCTCTCAGCCTTTTCCTTTGCCTGGAAAGAGGGAACATGCCTGGAAGCTCCTACGGTGCTTTTCTCGGCCCTAGCAGACTGCAGTTCAAAACATGCTAAACGTCCAGCAATAACTCCCAAAGTAAAGAAGCTAGGACTGAAAGGCTTAGCTTGTCTGAAACCTCCTAACAGGACACACAAGCAGACCCTGTCACTTTGGCTCTCAGCCTTTTCCTTTGCCTGGAAAGAGGGAACATGCCTGGAACCTCCTACGGTGCTTTTCTCGGCCCTAGCAGACTGCAGTTCAAAACATGCTAAACGTCCAGCAATAACTCCCAAAGTAAAGAAGCTAGGACTGAAAGGCATAGCTTGTCTGAAACCTCCTAACACGACACACAAGCAGACCCTGTCACTTTGGCTCTCAGCCTTTTCCTTTGCCTGGAAAGAAGGAACATACCTGCTACCTCCTAGGAGGTTTCAGACAAGCTATGCCTTTCAGTCCTAGCTTCTTTACTTTGGGAGTTATTGCTGGACGTTTAGCATGTTTTGAACTGCAGTCTGCTAGGGCCGAGAAAAGCACTGTAGTAGGTAGCAGGTATGTTCCTTCTTTCCAGGCAAAGGAAAAGGCTGAAAGCCAAAGTGACAGGGTCTGCTTGTGTGTCGTGTTAGGAGGTTTCAGACAAGCTAAGCCTTTCAGTCCTAGCTTCTTTACTTTGGGAGTTATTGCTGGACGTTTAGCATGTTTTGAACTGCAGTCTGCTAGGGCCGAGAAAAGCACCGTTGGAGGTTTCAGGCATGTTCCCTCTTTCCAGGCAAAGGAAAAGGCTGAGAGCCAAAGTGACAGGGTCTTCTTGAGTGTCTTGTTAGGAGGTTTCAGACAAGCTATGCCTTTCAGTCCTAGCTTCTTTACTTTGGGAGTTATTGCTGGACGTTTAGCATGTTTTGAACTGCAGTCTGCTAGGGCCGAGAAAAGCACCGTAGGAGGTTCCAGGCATGTTCCCTCTTTCCAGGCAAAGGAAAAGGCTGAGAGCCAAAGTGACAGGGTCTGCTTGTGTGTCCTGTTAGGAGGTTTCAGACAAGCTATGCCTTTCATGCCTAGCTTCTTTACTTTGGGAGTTATTGCTGGACGTTTAGCATGTTTTGAACTGCAGTCTGCTAGGGCCGAGAAAAGCACCGTAGGAGCTTCCAGGCATGTTCCCTCTTTCCAGGCAAAGGAAAAGGCTGAGAGCCAAAGTGACAGGGTCTGCTTGTGTGTCCTGTTAGGAGGTTTCAGACAAGCTATGCCTTTCATGCCTAGCTTCTTTACTTTGGGAGTTATTGCTGGACGTTTAGCATGTTTTGAACTGCAGTCTGCTAGGGCCGAGAAAAGCACTGTAGGAGGTAGCAGGTATGTTCCTTCTTTCCAGGCAAAGGAAAAGGCTGAGAGCCAAAATGACAGGGTCTGCTTGTGTGTCCTGTTAGGAGGTTTCAGACAAGCTATGCCTTTCATGCCTAGCTTCTTTACTTTGGGAGTTATTGCTGGACGTTTAGCATGTTTTGAACTGCAGTCTGCTAGGGCCGAGAAAAGCACCGTAGGAGGTTCCAGGCATGTTCCCTCTTTCCAGGCAAAGGAAAAGGCTGAGAGCCAAAGTGACAGGGTCTGCTTGTGTGTCCTGTTAGGAGGTTTCAGACAAGCTATGCCTTTCAGTCCTAGCTTCTTTACTTTGGGAGTTATTGCTGGACGTTTAGCATGTTTTGAACTGCAGTCTGCTAGGGCCGAGAAAAGCACCGTAGGAGGTTCCAGGCATGTTCCCTCTTTCCAGGCAAAGGAAAAGGCTGAGAGCCGAAGTGACAGGGTCTGCTTGTGTGTCCTGTTAGGAGGTTTCAGACAAGCTATGCCTTTCAGTCCTAGCTTCTTTACTTTGGGAGTTATTGCTGGACGTTTAGCATGTTTTGAACTGCAGTCTGCTAGGGCCGAGAAAAGCACCGTAGGAGGTTCCAGGCATGTTCCCTCTTTCCAGGCAAAGGAAAAGGCTGAGAGCCAAAGTGACAGGGTCTGCTTGTGTGTCCTGTTAGGAGGTTTCAGACAAGCTATGCCTTTCAGTCCTAGCTTCTTTACTTTGGGAGTTATTGCTGGACGTTTAGCATGTTTTGAACTGCAGTCTGCTAGGGCCGAGAAAAGCACCGTAGGAGCTTCCAGGCATGTTCCCTCTTTCCAGGCAAAGGAAAAGGCTGAGAGCCAAAGTGACAGGGTCTGCTTGTGTGTCCTGTTAGGAGGTTTCAGACAAGCTATGCCTTTCAGTCCTAGCTTCTTTACTTTGGGAGTTATTGCTGGACGTTTAGCATGTTTTGAACTGCAGTCTGCTAGGGCCGAGAAAAGCACCGTAGGAGGTTCCAGGCATGTTCCCTCTTTCCAGGCAAAGGAAAAGGCTGAGAGCCAAAGTGACAGGGTCTGCTTGTGTGTCCTGTTAGGAGGTTTCAGACAAGCTATGCCTTTCAGTCCTAGCTTCTTTACTTTGGGAGTTATTGCTGGACATTTAGCATGTTTTGAACTGCAGTCTGCTAGGGCCGAGAAAAGCACTGTAGGAGGTAGCAGGTATGTTCCTTCTTTCCAGGCAAAGGAAAGGCTGAGAGCCAAAATGACAGGGTCTGCTTGTGTGTCCTGTTAGGAGGTTTCAGACAAGCTATGCCTTTTCGTCCTAGCTTCTTTACTTTGGGAGTTATTGCTGGACGTTTAGCATGTTTTGAACTGCGGTCTGCTAGGGCCGAGAAAAGCACCGTAGGAGGTTCCAGGCATGTTCCCTCTTTCCAGGCAAAGGAAAAGGCTGAGAGCCAAAGTGACAGGGTCTGCTTGTGTGTCCTGTTAGGAGGTTTCAGACAAGCTATGCCTTTCATGCCTAGCTTCTTTACTTTGGGAGTTATTGCTGGACGTTTAGCATGTTTTGAACTGCAGTCTGCTAGGGCCGAGAAAAGCACCGTAGGAGGTTCCAGGCATGTTCCCTCTTTCCAGGCAAAGGAAAAGGCTGAGAGCCAAAGTGACAGGGTCTGCTTGTGTGTCCTGTTATAAGGTTTCAGACAAGCTATGCCTTTCATGCCTAGCTTCTTTACTTTGGGAGTTATTGCTGGACGTTTAGCATGTTTTGAACTGCAGTCTGCTAGGGCCGAGAAAAGCACTGTAGGAGGTAGCAGGTATGTTCCTTCTTTCCAGGCAAAGGAAAAGGCTGAGAGCCAAAGTGACAGGGTCTGCTTGTGTGTCCTGTTAGGAGGTTTCAGACAAGCTATGCCTTTCATGCCTAGCTTCTTTACTTTGGGAGTTATTGCTGGACGTTTAGCATGTTTTGAACTGCAGTCTGCTAGGGCCGAGAAAAGCACCGTAGGAGGTTCCAGGCATGTTCCCTCTTTCCAGGCAAAGGAAAAGGCTGAGAGCCAAAGTGACAGGGTCTGCTTGTGTGTCCTGTTAGGAGGTTTCAGACAAGCTATGCCTTTCATGCCTAGCTTCTTTACTTTGGGAGTTATTGCTGGACGTTTAGCATGTTTTGAACTGCAGTCTGCTAGGGCCGAGAAAAGCACTGTAGGAGGTAGCAGGTATGTTCCTTCTTTCATGGCAAAGGAAAAGGCTGAGAGCCAAAGTGACAGGGTCTGCTTGTGTGTCCTGTTAGGAGGTTTCAGACAAGCTATGCCTTTCAGTCCTAGCTTCTTTACTTTGGGAGTTATTGCTGGACGTTTAGCATGTTTTGAACTGCAGTCTGCTAGGGCCGAGAAAAGCACCGTAGGAGGTTCCAGGCATGTTCCCTCTTTCCAGGCAAAGGAAAAGGCTGAGAGCCAAAGTGACAGGGTCTGCTTGTGTGTCCTGTTAGGAGGTTTCAGACAAGCTATGCCTTTCATGCCTAGCTTCTTTACTTTGGGAGTTATTGCTGGACGTTTAGCATGTTTTGAACTGCAGTCTGCTAGGGCCGAGAAAAGCACCGTAGGAGCTTCCAGGCATGTTCCCTCTTTCCAGGCAAAGGAAAAGGCTGAGAGCCAAAGTGACAGGGTCTGCTTGTGTGTCCTGTTAGGAGGTTTCAGACAAGCTATGCCTTTCAGTCCTAGCTTCTTTACTTTGGGAGTTATTGCTGGACGTTTAGCAAGTTTTGAACTGCAGTCTGCTAGGGCCGAGAAAAGCACCGTAGGAGGTTCCAGGCATGTTCCCTCTTTCCAGGCAAAGGTAAAGGCTGAGAGCCAAAGTGACAGGGTCTGCTTGTGTGTCCTGTTAGGAGGTTTCAGACAAGCTATGCCTTTCAGTCCTAGCTTCTTTACTTTGGGAGTTATTGCTGGACGTTTAGCATGTTTTGAACTGCAGTCTGCTAGGGCCGAGAAAAGCACCGTAGGAGCTTCCAGGCATGTTCCCTCTTTCCAGGCAAAGGAAAAGGCTGAGAGCCAAAGTGACAGGGTCTGCTTGTGTGTCCTGTTAGGAGGTTTCAGACAAGCTATGCCTTTCATGCCTAGCTTCTTTACTTTGGGAGTTATTGCTGGACCTTTAGCAAGTTTTGAACTGCAGTCTGCTAGGGCCGAGAAAAGCACCGTAGGAGGTTCCAGGCATGTTCCCTCTTTCCAGGCAAAGGAAAAGGCTGAGAGCCAAAGTGACAGGGTCTGCTTGTGTGTCCTGTTAGGAGGTTTCAGACAAGCTATGCCTTTCATGCCTAGCTTCTTTAGTTTGGGAGTTATTGCTGGACGTTTAGCATGTTTTGAACTGCAGTCTGCTAGGGCCGAGAAAAGCACCGTAGGAGGTTCCAGGCATGTTCCCTCTTTCCAGGCAAAGGAAAAGGCTGAGAGCCAAAGTGACAGGGTCTGCTTGTGTGTCCTGTTAGGAGGTTTCAGACAAGCTATGCCTTTCAGTCCTAGCTTCTTTACTTTGGGAGTTATTGCTGGACGTTTAGCATGTTTTGAACTGCAGTCTGCTAGGGCCGAGAAAAGCACCGTAGGAGGTTCCAGGCATGTTCCCTCTTTCCAGGCAAAGGAAAAGGCTGAGAGCCAAAGTGACAGGGTCTGCTTGTGTGTCCTGTTAGGAGGTTTCAGACAAGCTATGCCTTTCATGCCTAGCTTCTTTACTTTGGGAGTTATTGCTGGACGTTTAGCATGTTTTGAACTGCAGTCTGCTAGGGCCGAGAAAAGCACCGTAGGAGGTTCCAGGCATGTTCCCTCTTTCCAGGCAAAGGAAAAGGCTGAGAGCCAAAGTGACAGGGTCTGCTTGTGTGTCCTGTTAGGAGGTTTCAGACAAGCTATGCCTTTCATGCCTAGCTTCTTTACTTTAGCAGTTATTGCTGGACGTTTAGCATGTTTTGAACTGCAGTCTGCTAGGGCCGAGAAAAGCACCGTAGGAGGTTCCAGGCATGTTCCTTCTTTCCAGGCAAAGGAAAAGGCTGAGAGCCAAAGTGACAGGGTCTGCTTGTGTGTCCTGTTATAAGGTTTCAGACAAGCTATGCCTTTCAGTCCTAGCTTCTTTACTTTGGGAGTTATTGCTGGACGTTTAGCATGTTTTGAACTGCAGTCTGCTAGGGCCGAGAAAAGCACCATAGGAGGTTCCAGGCATGTTCCCTCTTTCCAGGCAAAGGAAAAGGCTGAGAGCCAAAGTGACAGGGTCTGCTTGTGTGTCCTGTTAGGAGGTTTCAGACAAGCTATGCCTTTCATGCCTAGCTTCTTTACTTTGGGAGTTATTGCTGGACGTTTAGCATGTTTTGAACTGCAGTCTGCTAGGGCCGAGAAAAGCACCGTAGGAGGTTCCAGGCATGTTCCCTCTTTCCAGGCAAAGGAAAAGGCTGAGAGCCAAAGTGACAGGGTCTGCTTGTGTGTCCTGTTAGGAGGTTTCAGACAAGCTATGCCTTTCATGCCTAGCTTCTTTACTTTGGGAGTTATTGCTGGACGTTTAGCATGTTTTGAACTGCAGTCTGCTAGGGCCGAGAAAAGCACTGTAGGAGGTAGCAGGTATGTTCCTTCTTTCCAGGCAAAGGAAAAGGCTGAGAGCCAAAGTGACAGGGTCTGCTTGTGTGTCCTGTTAGGAGGTTTCAGACAAGCTATGCCTTTCAGTCCTAGCTTCTTTACTTTGGGAGTTATTGCTGGACGTTTAGCATGTTTTGAACTGCAGTCTGCTAGGGCCGAGAAAAGCACCGTAGGAGGTTCCAGGCATGTTCCCTCTTTCCAGGCAAAGGAAAAGGCTGAGAGCCAAAGTGACAGGGTCTGCTTGTGTGTCCTGTTAGGAGGTTTCAGACAAGCTATGCCTTTCATGCCTAGCTTCTTTACTTTGGGAGTTATTGCTGGACGTTTAGCATGTTTTGAACTGCAGTCTGCTAGGGCCGAGAAAAGCACCGTAGGAGGTTCCAGGCATGTTCCCTCTTTCCAGGCAAAGGAAAAGGCTGAGAGCCAAAGTGACAGGGTCTGCTTGTGTGTCCTGTTAGGAGGTTTCAGACAAGCTATGCCTTTCATGCCTAGCTTCTTTACTTTGGGAGTTATTGCTGGACGTTTAGCATGTTTTGAACTGCAGTCTGCTAGGGCCGAGAAAAGCACTGTAGGAGGTAGCAGGTATGTTCCTTCTTTCCAGGCAAAGGAAAAGGCTGAGAGCCAAAGTGACAGGGTCTGCTTGTGTGTCCTGTTAGGAGGTTTCAGACAAGCTATGCCTTTCATGCCTAGCTTCTTTACTTTGGGAGTTATTGCTGGACGTTTAGCATGTTTTGAACTGCAGTCTGCTAGGGCCGAGAAAAGCACCGTAGGAGCTTCCAGGCATGTTCCCTCTTTACAGGCAAAGGAAAAGGCTGAGAGCCAAAGTGACAGGGTCTGCTTGTGTGTCCTGTTAGGAGGTTTCAGACAAGCTATGCCTTTCAGTCCTAGCTTCTTTACTTTGGGAGTTATTGCTGGACGTTTAGCATGTTTTGAACTGCAGTCTGCTAGGGCCGAGAAAAGCACCGTAGGAGGTTCCAGGCATGTTCCCTCTTTCCAGGCAAAGGTAAAGGCTGAGAGCCAAAGTGACAGGGTCTGCTTGTGTGTCCTGTTAGGAGGTTTCAGACAAGCTATGCCTTTCATGCCTAGCTTCTTTACTTTGGGAGTTATTGCTGGACGTTTAGCATGTTTTGAACTGCAGTCTGCTAGGGCCGAGAAAAGCACCGTAGGAGGTAGCAGGTATGTTCCTTCTTTCCAGGCAAAGGAAAAGGCTGAGAGCCAAAGTGACAGGGTCTGCTTGTGTGTCCTGTTAGGAGGTTTCAGACAAGCTATGCCTTTCAGTCCTAGCTACTTTACTTTGGGAGTTATTGCTGGACGTTTAGCATGTTTTGAACTGCAGTCTGCTAGGGCCGAGAAAAGCACCGTAGGAGGTTCCAGGCATGTTCCCTCTTTCCAGGCAAAGGAAAAGGCTGAGAGCCAAAGTGACAGGGTCTGCTTGTGTGTCCTGTTAGGAGGTTTCAGACAAGCTATGCCTTTCATGCCTAGCTTCTTTACTTTGGGAGTTATTGCTGGACGTTTAGCATGTTTTGAACTGCAGTCTGCTAGGGCCGAGAAAAGCACCGTAGGAGCTTCCAGGCATGTTCCCTCTTTCCATGCAAAGGAAAAGGCTGAGAGCCAAAGTGACAGGGTCTGCTTGTGTGTCCTGTTAGGAGGTTTCAGACAAGCTATGCCTTTCATGCCTAGCTTCTTTACTTTGGGAGTTATTGCTGGACGTTTAGCATGTTTTGAACAGCAGTCTGCTAGGGCCGAGAAAAGCACTGTAGGAGGTAGCAGGTATGTTCCTTCTTTCCAGGCAAAGGAAAAGGCTGAGAGCCAAAGTGACAGGGTCTGCTTGTGTGTCCTGTTAGGAGGTTTCAGACAAGCTATGCCTTTCAGTCCTAGCTTCTTTACTTTGGGAGTTATTGCTGGACGTTTAGCAAGTTTTGAACTGCAGTCTGCTAGGGCCGAGAAAAGCACCGTAGGAGGTTCCAGGCATGTTCCCTCTTTCCAGGCAAAGGAAAAGGCTGAGAGCCAAAGTGACAGGGTCTGCTTGTGTGTCCTGTTAGGAGGTTTCAGACAAGCTATGCCTTTCATGCCTAGCTTCTTTACTTTGGGAGTTATTGCTGGACGTTTAGCATGTTTTGAACTGCAGTCTGCTAGGGCCGAGAAAAGCACCGTAGGAGGTTCCAGGCATGTTCCCTCTTTCCAGGCAAAGGAAAAGGCTGAGAGCCAAAGTGACAGGGTCTGCTTGTGTGTCCTGTTAGGAGGTTTCAGACAAGCTATGCCTTTCATGCCTAGCTTCTTTACTTTGGGAGTTATTGCTGGACGTTTAGCATGTTTTGAACTGCAGTCTGCTAGGGCCGAGAAAAGCACCATAGGAGGTTCCAGGCATGTTCCCTCTTTCCAGGCAAAGGAAAAGGCTGAGAGCCAAAGTGACAGGGTCTGCTTGTGTGTCCTGTTAGGAGGTTTCAGACAAGCTATGCCTTTCATGCCTAGCTTCTTTACTTTGGGAGTTATTGCTGGACGTTTAGCATGTTTTGAACTGCAGTCTGCTAGGGCCGAGAAAAGCACCGTAGGAGGTTCCAGGCATGTTCCCTCTTTCCAGGCAAAGGAAAAGGCTGAGAGCCAAAGTGACAGGGTCTGCTTGTGTGTCCTGTTAGGAGGTTTCAGACAAGCTATGCCTTTCAGTCCTAGCTTCTTTACTTTGGGAGTTATTGCTGGACGTTTAGCATGTTTTGAACTGCAGTCTGCTAGGGCCGAGAAAAGCACCGTAGGAGGTTCCAGGTATGTTCCTTCTTTCCAGGCAAAGGAAAAGGCTGAGAGCCAAAGTGACAGGGTCTGCTTGTGTGTCCTGTTAGGAGGTTTCAGACAAGCTATGCCTTTCAGTCCTAGCTTCTTTACTTTGGGAGTTATTGCTGGACGTTTAGCATGTTTTGAACTGCAGTCTGCTAGGGCCGAGAAAAGCACCGTAGGAGGTTCCAGGCATGTTCCCTCTTTCCAGGCAAAGGAAAAGGCTGAGAGCCAAAGTGACAGGGTCTGCTTGTGTGTCCTGTTAGGAGGTTTCAGACAAGCTATGCCTTTCATGCCTAGCTTCTTTACTTTGGGAGTTATTGCTGGACGTTTAGCATGTTTTGAACTGCAGTCTGCTAGGGCCGAGAAAAGCACCGTAGGAGGTTCCAGGCATGTTCCCTCTTTCCAGGCAAAGGAAAAGGCTGAGAGCCAAAGTGACAGGGTCTGCTTGTGTGTCCTGTTAGGAGGTTTCAGACAAGCTATGCCTTTCATGCCTAGCTTCTTTACTTTGGGAGTTATTGCTGGACGTTTAGCATGTTTTGAACTGCAGTCTGCTAGGGCCGAGAAAAGCACTGTAGGAGGTTCCAGGCATGTTCCTTCTTTCCAGGCAAAGGAAAAGGCTGAGAGCCAAAGTGACAGGGTCTGCTTGTGTGTCCTGTTATAAGGTTTCAGACAAGCTATGCCTTTCATGCCTAGCTTCTTTACTTTGGGAGTTATTGCTGGACGTTTAGCATGTTTTGAACTGCAGTCTGCTAGGGCCGAGAAAAGCACCGTAGGAGGTTCCAGGCATGTTCCCTCTTTCCAGGCAAAGGAAAAGGCTGAGAGCCAAAGTGACAGGGTCTGCTTGTGTGTCCTGTTAGGAGGTTTCAGACAAGCTATGCCTTTCATGCCTAGCTTCTTTACTTTGGGAGTTATTGCTGGACGTTTAGCATGTTTTGAACTGCAGTCTGCTAGGGCCGAGAAAAGCACCGTAGGAGGTTCCAGGCATGTTCCCTCTTTCCAGGCAAAGGAAAAGGCTGAGAGCCAAAGTGACAGGGTCTGCTTGTGTGTCCTGTTAGGAGGTTTCAGACAAGCTATGCCTTTCAGTCCTAGCTTCTTTACTTTGGGAGTTATTGCTGGACGTTTAGCATGTTTTGAACTGCAGTCTGCTAGGGCCGAGAAAAGCACTGTAGGAGGTAGCAGGTATGTTCCTTCTTTCCAGGCAAAGGAAAAGGCTGAGAGCCAAAGTGACAGGGTCTGCTTGTGTGTCCTGTTAGGAGGTTTCAGACAAGCTATGCCTTTCAGTCCTAGCTTCTTTACTTTGGGAGTTATTGCTGGACGTTTAGCATGTTTTGAACTGCAGTCTGCTAGGGCCGAGAAAAGCACCGTAGGAGGTTCCAGGCATGTTCCCTCTTTCCAGGCAAAGGAAAAGGCTGAGAGCCAAAGTGACAGGGTCTGCTTGTGTGTCCTGTTAGGAGGTTTCAGACAAGCTATGCCTTTCATGCCTAGCTTCTTTACTTTGGGAGTTATTGCTGGACGTTTAGCATGTTTTGAACTGCAGTCTGCTAGGGCCGAGAAAAGCACCGTAGGAGGTTCCAGGCATGTTCCCTCTTTCCAGGCAAAGGAAAAGGCTGAGAGCCAAAGTGACAGGGTCTGCTTGTGTGTCCTGTTAGGAGGTTTCAGACAAGCTATGCCTTTCATGCCTAGCTTCTTTACTTTAGCAGTTATTGCTGGACGTTTAGCATGTTTTGAACTGCAGTCTGCTAGGGCCGAGAAAAGCACTGTAGGAGGTTCCAGGCATGTTCCTTCTTTCCAGGCAAAGGAAAAGGCTGAGAGCCAAAGTGACAGGGTCTGCTTGTGTGTCCTGTTATAAGGTTTCAGACAAGCTATGCCTTTCATGCCTAGCTTCTTTACTTTGGGAGTTATTGCTGGACGTTTAGCATGTTTTGAACTGCAGTCTGCTAGGGCCGAGAAAAGCACCGTAGGAGCTTCCAGGCATGTTCCCTCTTTCCAGGCAAAGGAAAAGGCTGAGAGCCAAAGTGACAGGGTCTGCTTGTGTGTCCTGTTAGGAGGTTTCAGACAAGCTATGCCTTTCATGCCTAGCTTCTTTACTTTGGGAGTTATTGCTGGACGTTTAGCATGTTTTGAACTGCAGTCTGCTAGGGCCGAGAAAAGCACCGTAGGAGGTTCCAGGCATGTTCCCTCTTTCCAGGCAAAGGAAAAGGCTGAGAGCCAAAGTGACAGGGTCTGCTTGTGTGTCCTGTTAGGAGGTTTCAGACAAGCTATGCCTTTCATGCCTAGCTTCTTTACTTTGGGAGTTATTGCTGGACGTTTAGCATGTTTTGAACTGCAGTCTGCTAGGGCCGAGAAAAGCACTGTAGGAGGTAGCAGGTATGTTCCTTCTTTCCAGGCAAAGGAAAAGGCTGAGAGCCAAAGTGACAGGGTCTGCTTGTGTGTCCTGGTAGGAGGTTTCAGACAAGCTATGCCTTTCAGTCCTAGCTTCTTTACTTTGGGAGTTATTGCTGGACGTTTAGCATGTTTTGAACTGCAGTCTGCTA
Source organism: Rallus limicola (assembly GCA_022605955.1). Lineage (NCBI taxonomy): Eukaryota > Metazoa > Chordata > Aves > Gruiformes > Rallidae > Rallus > Rallus limicola. The sequence continues at coordinate 19,968 of JAKCOZ010000998.1, forward strand.
GGGCCGAGAAAAGCACTGTAGGAGGTTCCAGGCATGTTCCCTCTTTCCAGGCAAAGGAAAAGGCTGAGAGCCAAAGTGACAGGGTCTGCTTGTGTGTCCTGTTAGGAGGTTTCAGACAAGCTATGCCTTTCAGTCCTAGCTTCTTTACTTTGGGAGTTATTGCTGGACGTTTAGCATGTTTTGAACTGCAGTCTGCTAGGGCCGAGAAAAGCACCGTAGGAGGTTCCAGGCATGTTCCCTCTTTCCAGGCAAAGGAAAAGGCTGAGAGCCAAAGTGACAGGGTCTGCTTGTGTGTCCTGTTAGGAGGTTTCAGACAAGCTATGCCTTTCATGCCTAGCTTCTTTACTTTGGGAGTTATTGCTGGACGTTTAGCATGTTTTGAACTGCAGTCTGCTAGGGCCGAGAAAAGCACTGTAGGAGGTAGCAGGTATGTTCCTTCTTTCCAGGCAAAGGAAAAGGCTGAGAGCCAAAGTGACAGGGTCTGCTTGTGTGTCCTGTTAGGAGGTTTCAGACAAGCTATGCCTTTCAGTCCTAGCTTCTTTACTTTGGGAGTTATTGCTGGACGTTTAGCATGTTTTGAACTGCAGTCTGCTAGGGCCGAGAAAAGCACCGTAGGAGGTTCCAGGCATGTTCCCTCTTTCCAGGCAAAGGAAAAGGCTGAGAGCCAAAGTGACAGGGTCTGCTTGTGTGTCCTGTTAGGAGGTTTCAGACAAGCTATGCCTTTCAGTCCTAGCTTCTTTACTTTGGGAGTTATTGCTGGACGTTTAGCAAGTTTTGAACTGCAGTCTGCTAGGGCCGAGAAAAGCACCGTAGGAGGTTCCAGGCATGTTCCCTCTTTCCAGGCAAAGGTAAAGGCTGAGAGCCAAAGTGACAGGGTCTGCTTGTGTGTCCTGTTAGGAGGTTTCAGACAAGCTATGCCTTTCATGCCTAGCTTCTTTACTTTGGGAGTTATTGCTGGACGTTTAGCATGTTTTGAACTGCAGTCTGCTAGGGCCGAGAAAAGCACCGTAGGAGGTAGCAGGTATGTTCCTTCTTTCCAGGCAAAGGAAAAGGCTGAGAGCCAAAGTGACAGGGTCTGCTTGTGTGTCCTGTTAGGAGGTTTCAGACAAGCTATGCCTTTCAGTCCTAGCTACTTTACTTTGGGAGTTATTGCTGGACGTTTAGCATGTTTTGAACTGCAGTCTGCTAGGGCCGAGAAAAGCACCGTAGGAGGTTCCAGGCATGTTCCCTCTTTCCAGGCAAAGGAAAAGGCTGAGAGCCAAAGTGACAGGGTCTGCTTGTGTGTCCTGTTAGGAGGTTTCAGACAAGCTATGCCTTTCATGCCTAGCTTCTTTACTTTGGGAGTTATTGCTGGACGTTTAGCATGTTTTGAACTGCAGTCTGCTAGGGCCGAGAAAAGCACCGTAGGAGCTTCCAGGCATGTTCCCTCTTTCCAGGCAAAGGAAAAGGCTGAGAGCCAAAGTGACAGGGTCTGCTTGTGTGTCCTGTTAGGAGGTTTCAGACAAGCTATGCCTTTCATGCCTAGCTTCTTTACTTTAGCAGTTATTGCTGGACGTTTAGCATGTTTTGAACTGCAGTCTGCTAGGGCCGAGAAAAGCACTGTAGGAGGTTCCAGGCATGTTCCTTCTTTCCAGGCAAAGGAAAAGGCTGAGAGCCAAAGTGACAGGGTCTGCTTGTGTGTCCTGTTAGGAGGTTTCAGACAAGCTATGCCTTTCAGTCCTAGCTTCTTTACTTTGGGAGTTATTGCTGGACGTTTAGCAAGTTTTGAACTGCAGTCTGCTAGGGCCGAGAAAAGCACCGTAGGAGGTTCCAGGCATGTTCCCTCTTTCCAGGCAAAGGAAAAGGCTGAGAGCCAAAGTGACAGGGTCTGCTTGTGTGTCCTGTTAGGAGGTTTCAGACAAGCTATGCCTTTCATGCCTAGCTTCTTTACTTTGGGAGTTATTGCTGGACGTTTAGCATGTTTTGAACTGCAGTCTGCTAGGGCCGAGAAAAGCACCGTAGGAGGTTCCAGGCATGTTCCCTCTTTCCAGGCAAAGGAAAAGGCTGAGAGCCAAAGTGACAGGGTCTGCTTGTGTGTCCTGTTAGGAGGTTTCAGACAAGCTATGCCTTTCATGCCTAGCTTCTTTACTTTAGCAGTTATTGCTGGACGTTTAGCATGTTTTGAACTGCAGTCTGCTAGGGCCGAGAAAAGCACTGTAGGAGGTTCCAGGCATGTTCCTTCTTTCCAGGCAAAGGAAAAGGCTGAGAGCCAAAGTGACAGGGTCTGCTTGTGTGTCCTGTTAGGAGGTTTCAGACAAGCTATGCCTTTCATGCCTAGCTTCTTTACTTTGGGAGTTATTGCTGGACGTTTAGCATGTTTTGAACTGCAGTCTGCTAGGGCCGAGAAAAGCACCGTAGGAGGTTCCAGGCATGTTCCCTCTTTCCAGGCAAAGGAAAAGGCTGAGAGCCAAAGTGACAGGGTCTGCTTGTGTGTCCTGTTAGGAGGTTTCAGACAAGCTATGCCTTTCATGCCTAGCTTCTTTACTTTGGGAGTTATTGCTGGACGTTTAGCATGTTTTGAACTGCAGTCTGCTAGGGCCGAGAAAAGCACCGTAGGAGGTTCCAGGCATGTTCCCTCTTTCCAGGCAAAGGAAAAGGCTGAGAGCCAAAGTGACAGGGTCTGCTTGTGTGTCCTGTTAGGAGGTTTCAGACAAGCTATGCCTTTCAGTCCTAGCTTCTTTACTTTGGGAGTTATTGCTGGACGTTTAGCATGTTTTGAACTGCAGTCTGCTAGGGCCGAGAAAAGCACTGTAGGAGGTAGCAGGTATGTTCCTTCTTTCCAGGCAAAGGAAAAGGCTGAGAGCCAAAGTGACAGGGTCTGCTTGTGTGTCCTGTTAGGAGGTTTCAGACAAGCTATGCCTTTCAGTCCTAGCTTCTTTACTTTGGGAGTTATTGCTGGACGTTTAGCATGTTTTGAACTGCAGTCTGCTAGGGCCGAGAAAAGCACCGTAGGAGGTTCCAGGCATGTTCCCTCTTTCCAGGCAAAGGAAAAGGCTGAGAGCCAAAGTGACAGGGTCTGCTTGTGTGTCCTGTTAGGAGGTTTCAGACAAGCTATGCCTTTCAGTCCTAGCTTCTTTACTTTGGGAGTTATTGCTGGACGTTTAGCATGTTTTGAACTGCAGTCTGCTAGGGCCGAGAAAAGCACCGTAGGAGGTTCCAGGCATGTTCCCTCTTTCCAGGCAAAGGAAAAGGCTGAGAGCCAAAGTGACAGGGTCTGCTTGTGTGTCCTGTTAGGAGGTTTCAGACAAGCTATGCCTTTCATGCCTAGCTTCTTTACTTTGGGAGTTATTGCTGGACGTTTAGCATGTTTTGAACTGCAGTCTGCTAGGGCCGAGAAAAGCACTGTAGGAGGTAGCAGGTATGTTCCTTCTTTCCAGGCAAAGGAAAAGGCTGAGAGCCAAAGTGACAGGGTCTGCTTGTGTGTCCTGTTAGGAGGTTTCAGACAAGCTATGCCTTTCATGCCTAGCTTCTTTACTTTGGGAGTTATTGCTGGACGTTTAGCATGTTTTGAACTGCAGTCTGCTAGGGCCGAGAAAAGCACCGTAGGAGGTTCCAGGCATGTTCCCTCTTTCCAGGCAAAGGAAAAGGCTGAGAGCCAAAGTGACAGGGTCTGCTTGTGTGTCCTGTTAGGAGGTTTCAGACAAGCTATGCCTTTCATGCCTAGCTTCTTTACTTTGGGAGTTATTGCTGGACGTTTAGCATGTTTTGAACTGCAGTCTGCTAGGGCCGAGAAAAGCACCGTAGGAGCTTCCAGGCATGTTCCCTCTTTCCAGGCAAAGGAAAAGGCTGAGAGCCAAAGTGACAGGGTCTGCTTGTGTGTCCTGTTAGGAGGTTTCAGACAAGCTATGCCTTTCATGCCTAGCTTCTTTACTTTGGGAGTTATTGCTGGACGTTTAGCATGTTTTGAACAGCAGTCTGCTAGGGCCGAGAAAAGCACTGTAGGAGGTAGCAGGTATGTTCCTTCTTTCCAGGCAAAGGAAAAGGCTGAGAGCCAAAGTGACAGGGTCTGCTTGTGTGTCCTGTTAGGAGGTTTCAGACAAGCTATGCCTTTCAGTCCTAGCTTCTTTACTTTGGGAGTTATTGCTGGACGTTTAGCAAGTTTTGAACTGCAGTCTGCTAGGGCCGAGAAAAGCACCGTAGGATGTTCCAGGCATGTTCCCTCTTTCCAGGCAAAGGAAAAGGCTGAGAGCCAAAGTGACAGGGTCTGCTTGTGTGTCCTGTTAGGAGGTTTCAGACAAGCTATGCCTTTCATGCCTAGCTTCTTTACTTTGGGAGTTATTGCTGGACGTTTAGCATGTTTTGAACTGCAGTCTGCTAGGGCCGAGAAAAGCACCGTAGGAGGTTCCAAACATGTTCCCTCTTTCCAGGCAAAGGAAAAGGCTGAGAGCCAAAGTGACAGGGTCTGCTTGTGTGTCCTGTTAGGAGGTTTCAGACAAGCTATGCCTTTCATGCCTAGCTTCTTTACTTTGGGAGTTATTGCTGGACGTTTAGCATGTTTTGAACTGCAGTCTGCTAGGGCCGAGAAAAGCACCGTAGGAGGTTCCAGGCATGTTCCCTCTTTCCAGGCAAAGGAAAAGGCTGAGAGCCAAAGTGACAGGGTCTGCTTGTGTGTCCTGTTAGGAGGTTTCAGACAAGCTATGCCTTTCATGCCTAGCTTCTTTACTTTGGGAGTTATTGCTGGACGTTTAGCATGTTTTGAACTGCAGTCTGCTAGGGCCGAGAAAAGCACCGTAGGAGGTTCCAGGCATGTTCCCTCTTTCCAGGCAAAGGAAAAGGCTGAGAGCCAAAGTGACAGGGTCTGCTTGTGTGTCCTGTTAGGAGGTTTCAGACAAGCTATGCCTTTCAGTCCTAGCTTCTTTACTTTGGGAGTTATTGCTGGACGTTTAGCATGTTTTGAACTGCAGTCTGCTAGGGCCGAGAAAAGCACCGTAGGAGGTTCCAGGCATGTTCCCTCTTTCCAGGCAAAGGAAAAGGCTGAGAGCCAAAGTGACAGGGTCTGCTTGTGTGTCCTGTTAGGAGGTTTCAGACAAGCTATGCCTTTCAGTCCTAGCTTCTTTACTTTGGGAGTTATTGCTGGACGTTTAGCATGTTTTGAACTGCAGTCTGCTAGGGCCGAGAAAAGCACCGTAGGAGGTTCCAGGCATGTTCCCTCTTTCCAGGCAAAGGAAAAGGCTGAGAGCCAAAGTGACAGGGTCTGCTTGTGTGTCCTGTTAGGAGGTTTCAGACAAGCTATGCCTTTCATGCCTAGCTTCTTTACTTTGGGAGTTATTGCTGGACGTTTAGCATGTTTTGAACTGCAGTCTGCTAGGGCCGAGAAAAGCACTGTAGGAGGTAGCAGGTATGTTCCTTCTTTCCAGGCAAAGGAAAAGGCTGAGAGCCAAAGTGACAGGGTCTGCTTGTGTGTCCTGTTAGGAGGTTTCAGACAAGCTATGCCTTTCATGCCTAGCTTCTTTACTTTGGGAGTTATTGCTGGACGTTTAGCATGTTTTGAACTGCAGTCTGCTAGGGCCGAGAAAAGCACCGTAGGAGCTTCCAGGCATGTTCCCTCTTTCCAGGCAAAGGAAAAGGCTGAGAGCCAAAGTGACAGGGTCTGCTTGTGTGTCCTGTTAGGAGGTTTCAGACAAGCTATGCCTTTCATGCCTAGCTTCTTTACTTTGGGAGTTATTGCTGGACGTTTAGCATGTTTTGAACAGCAGTCTGCTAGGGCCGAGAAAAGCACCGTAGGAGGTTCCAGGCATGTTCCCTCTTTCCAGGCAAAGGAAAAGGCTGAGAGCCAAAGTGACAGGGTCTGCTTGTGTGTCCTGTTAGGAGGTTTCAGACAAGCTATGCCTTTCAGTCCTAGCTTCTTTACTTTGGGAGTTATTGCTGGACGTTTAGCAAGTTTTGAACTGCAGTCTGCTAGGGCCGAGAAAAGCACCGTAGGAGGTTCCAGGCATGTTCCCTCTTTCCAGGCAAAGGAAAAGGCTGAGAGCCAAAGTGACAGGGTCTGCTTGTGTGTCCTGTTAGGAGGTTTCAGACAAGCTATGCCTTTCATGCCTAGCTTCTTTACTTTGGGAGTTATTGCTGGACGTTTAGCATGTTTTGAACTGCAGTCTGCTAGGGCCGAGAAAAGCACCGTAGGAGGTTCCAGGCATGTTCCCTCTTTCCAGGCAAAGGAAAAGGCTGAGAGCCAAAGTGACAGGGTCTGCTTGTGTGTCCTGTTAGGAGGTTTCAGACAAGCTATGCCTTTCATGCCTAGCTTCTTTACTTTAGCAGTTATTGCTGGACGTTTAGCATGTTTTGAACTGCAGTCTGCTAGGGCCGAGAAAAGCACTGTAGGAGGTTCCAGGCATGTTCCTTCTTTCCAGGCAAAGGAAAAGGCTGAGAGCCAAAGTGACAGGGTCTGCTTGTGTGTCCTGATATAAGGTTTCAGACAAGCTATGCCTTTCATGCCTAGCTTCTTTACTTTGGGAGTTATTGCTGGACGTTTAGCATGTTTTGAACTGCAGTCTGCTAGGGCCGAGAAAAGCACCGTAGGAGGTTCCAGGCATGTTCCCTCTTTCCAGGCAAAGGAAAAGGCTGAGAGCCAAAGTGACAGGGTCGGCTTGTGTGTCCTGTTAGGAGGTTTCAGACAAGCTATGCCTTTCATGCCTAGCTTCTTTACTTTGGGAGTTATTGCTGGACGTTTAGCATGTTTTGAACTGCAGTCTGCTAGGGCCGAGAAAAGCACCGTAGGAGGTTCCAGGCATGTTCCCTCTTTCCAGGCAAAGGAAAAGGCTGAGAGCCAAAGTGACAGGGTCTGCTTGTGTGTCCTGTTAGGAGGTTTCAGACAAGCTATGCCTTTCAGTCCTAGCTTCTTTACTTTGGGAGTTATTGCTGGACGTTTAGCATGTTTTGAACTGCAGTCTGCTAGGGCCGAGAAAAGCACTGTAGGAGGTTGCAGGTATGTTCCTTCTTTCCAGGCAAAGGAAAAGGCTGAGAGCCAAAGTGACAGGGTCTGCTTGTGTGTCCTGTTAGGAGGTTTCAGACAAGCTATGCCTTTCAGTCCTAGCTTCTTTACTTTGGGAGTTATTGCTGGACGTTTAGCATGTTTTGAACTGCAGTCTGCTAGGGCCGAGAAAAGCACCGTAGGAGGTTCCAGGCATGTTCCCTCTTTCCAGGCAAAGGAAAAGGCTGAGAGCCAAAGTGACAGGGTCTGCTTGTGTGTCCTGTTAGGAGGTTTCAGACAAGCTATGCCTTTCATGCCTAGCTTCTTTACTTTGGGAGTTATTGCTGGACGTTTAGCATGTTTTGAACTGCAGTCTGCTAGGGCCGAGAAAAGCACTGTAGGAGGTAGCAGGTATGTTCCTTCTTTCCAGGCAAAGGAAAAGGCTGAGAGCCAAAGTGACAGGGTCTGCTTGTGTGTCCTGTTAGGAGGTTTCAGACAAGCTATGCCTTTCAGTCCTAGCTTCTTTACTTTGGGAGTTATTGCTGGACGTTTAGCATGTTTTGAACTGCAGTCTGCTAGGGCCGAGAAAAGCACCGTAGGAGGTTCCAGGCATGTTCCCTCTTTCCAGGCAAAGGAAAAGGCTGAGAGCCAAAGTGACAGGGTCTGCTCGTGTGTCCTGTTAGGAGGTTTCAGACAAGCTATGCCTTTCAGGCCTAGCTTCTTTACTTTGGGAGTTATTGCTGGACGTTTAGCATGTTTTGAACTGCAGTCTGCTAGGGCTGAGAAAAGCACCGTAGGAGGTTCCAGGCATGTTCCCTCTTTCCAGGCAAAGGAAAAGGCTGAGAGCCAAAGTGACAGGGTCTGCTTGTGTGTCCTGTTAGGAGGTTTCAGACAAGCTATGCCTTTCATGCCTAGCTTCTTTACTTTAGCAGTTATTGCTGGACGTTTAGCATGTTTTGAACTGCAGTCTGCTAGGGCCGAGAAAAGCACTGTAGGAGGTTCCAGGCATGTTCCTTCTTTCCAGGCAAAGGAAAAGGCTGAGAGCCAAAGTGACAGGGTCTGCTTGTGTGTCCTGTTAGGAGGTTTCAGACAAGCTATGCCTTTCAGTCCTAGCTTCTTTACTTTGGGAGTTATTGCTGGACGTTTAGCATGTTTTGAACTGCAGTCTGCTAGGGCCGAGAAAAGCACCGTAGGAGGTTCCAGGCATGTTCCCTCTTTCCAGGCAAAGGAAAAGGCTGAGAGCCAAAGTGACAGGGTCTGCTTGTGTGTCCTGTTAGGAGGTTTCAGACAAGCTATGCCTTTCATGCCTAGCTTCTTTACTTTGGGAGTTATTGCTGGACGTTTAGCATGTTTTGAACTGCAGTCTGCTAGGGCCGAGAAAAGCACTGTAGGAGGTACCAGGTATGTTCCTTCTTTCCAGGCAAAGGAAAAGGCTGAGAGCCAAAGTGACAGGGTCTGCTTGTGTGTCCTGTTAGGAGGTTTCAGACAAGCTATGCCTTTCAGTCCTAGCTTCTTTACTTTAGCAGTTATTGCTGGACGTTTAGCATGTTTTGAACTGCAGTCTGCTAGGGCCGAGAAAAGCACCGTAGGAGGTTCCAGGCATGTTCCCTCTTTCCAGGCAAAGGAAAAGGCTGAGAGCCAAAGTGACAGGGTCTGCTTGTGTGTCCTGTTAGGAGGTTTCAGACAAGCTATGCCTTTCATGCCTAGCTTCTTTACTTTGGGAGTTATTGCTGGACGTTTAGCATGTTTTGAACTGCAGTCTGCTAGGGCCGAGAAAAGCACCGTAGGAGGTTCCAGGCATGTTCCTTCTTTCCAGGCAAAGGAAAAGGCTGAGAGCCAAAGTGACAGGGTCTGCTTGTGTGTCCTGTTAGGAGGTTTCAGACAAGCTATGCCTTTCAGTCCTAGCTTCTTTATTTTGGGAGTTATTGCTGGACGTTTAGCATGTTTTGAACTGCAGTCTGCTAGGGCCGAGAAAAGCACCGTAGGAGGTTCCAGGCATGTTCCCTCTTTCCAGGCAAAGGAAAAGGCTGAGAGCCAAAGTGACAGGGTCTGCTTGTGTGTCCTGTTAGGAGGTTTCAGACAAGCTATGCCTTTCATGCCTAGCTTCTTTACTTTGGGAGTTATTGCTGGACGTTTAGCATGTTTTGAACTGCAGTCTGCTAGGGCCGAGAAAAGCACCGTAGGAGGTTCCAGGCATGTTCCCTCTTTCCAGGCAAAGGAAAAGGCTGAGAGCCAAAGTGACAGGGTCTGCTTGTGTGTCCTGTTAGGAGGTTTCAGACAAGCTATGCCTTTCAGTCCTAGCTTCTTTACTTTAGGAGTTACTGCTGGACGTTTAGCATGTTTTGAACTGCAGTCTGCTAGGGCCGAGAAAAGCACTGTAGGAGGTAGCAGGTATGTTCCTTCTTTCCAGGCAAAGGAAAAGGCTGAGAGCCAAAATGACAGGGTCTGCTTGTGTGTCCTGTTAGGAGGTTTCAGACAAGCTATGCCTTTCAGTCCTAGCTTCTTTACTTTGGGAGTTATTGCTGGACGTTTAGCATGTTTTGAACTGCAGTCTGCTAGGGCCGAGAAAAGCACTGTAGGAGGTAGCAGGTATGTTCCTTCTTTCCAGGCAAAGGAAAAGGCTGAGAGCCAAAGTGACAGGGTCTGCTTGTGTGTCCTGTTAGGAGGTTTCAGACAAGCTATGCCTTTCAGTCCTAGCTTCTTTACTTTGGGAGTTATTGCTGGACATTTAGCATGTTTTGAACTGCAATCTGCTAGGGCCGAGAAAAGCACCGTAGGAGGTTCCAGGCATGTTCCCTCTTTCCAGGCAAAGGAAAAGCCTGAGAGCCAAAGTGACAGGGTCTGCTTGTGTGTCCTGTTAGGAGGTTTCAGACAAGCTATGCCTTTCAGTCCTAGCTTCTTTACTTTGGGAGTTATTGCTGGACGTTTAGCATGTTTTGAACTGCAGTCTGCTAGGGCCGAGAAAAGCACCGTAGGAGGTTCCAGGCATGTTCCCTCTTTCCAGGCAAAGGAAAAGGCTGAGAGCCAAAGTGACAGGGTCTGCTTGTGTGTCCTGTTAGGAGGTTTCAGACAAGCTATGCCTTTCATGCCTAGCTTCTTTACTTTGGGAGTTATTGCTGGACGTTTAGCATGTTTTGAACTGCAGTCTGCTAGGGCCGAGAAAAGCACTGTAGGAGGTAGCAGGTATGTTCCTTCTTTCCAGGCAAAGGAAAAGGCTGAGAGCCAAAGTGACAGGGTCTGCTTGTGTGTCCTGTTAGGAGGTTTCAGACAAGCTATGACTTTCATGCCTAGCTTCTTTACTTTGGGAGTTATTGCTGGACGTTTAGCATGTTTTGAACTGCAGTCTGCTAGGGCCGAGAAAAGCACCGTAGGAGGTTCCAGGCATGTTCCCTCTTTCCAGGCAAAGGAAAAGGCTGAGAGCCAAAGTGACAGGGTCTGCTTGTGTGTCCTGTTAGGAGGTTTCAGACAAGCTATGCCTTTCAGTCCTAGCTTCTTTACTTTGGGAGTTATTGCTGGACGTTTAGCATGTTTTGAACTGCAGTCTGCTAGGGCCGAGAAAAGCACCGTAGGAGGTTCCAGGCATGTTCCCTCTTTCCAGGCAAAGGAAAAGGCTGAGAGCCAAAGTGACAGGGTCTGCTTGTGTGTCCTGTTAGGAGGTTTCAGACAAGCTATGCCTTTCATGCCTAGCTTCTTTACTTTGGGAGTTATTGCTGGACGTTTAGCATGTTTTGAACTGCAGTCTGCTAGGGCCGAGAAAAGCACCGTAGGAGCTTCCAGGCATGTTCCCTCTTTCCAGGCAAAGGAAAAGGCTGAGAGCCAAAGTGACAGGGTCTGCTTGTGTGTCCTGTTAGGAGGTTTCAGACAAGCTATGCCTTTCATGCCTAGCTTCTTTACTTTGGGAGTTATTGCTGGACGTTTAGCATGTTTAGAACTGCAGTCTGCTAGGGCCGAGAAAAGCACTGTAGGTGGTAGCAGGTATGTTCCTTCTTTCCAGGCAAAGGAAAAGGCTGAGAGCCAAAGTGACAGGGTCTGCTTGTGTGTCCTGTTAGGAGGTTTCAGACAAGCTATGCCTTTCAGTCCTAGCTTCTTTACTTTGGGAGTTATTGCTGGACGTTTAGCATGTTTTGAACTGCAGTCTGCTAGGGCCGAGAAAAGCACCGTAGGAGGTTCCAGGCATGTTCCCTCTTTCCAGGCAAAGGAAAAGGCTGAGAGCCAAAGTGACAGGGTCTGCTTGTGTGTCCTGTTAGGAGGTTTCAGACAAGCTATGCCTTTCATGCCTAGCTTCTTTACTTTGGGAGTTATTGCTGGACGTTTAGCATGTTTTGAACTGCAGTCTGCTAGGGCCGAG